>NAJN01000652.1:0-19225 GCA_005059845.1 Cryomyces minteri | reverse complement strand
AGAACTGCAGCAAAATCAGTGAGTCACAGACGTTCTGGAATGACCGCGAAGATGACCTGACATGCAGAAAGTCGAGACGAGTGCATCAAATCAATGGGATGCGATTTGTCAGACTTCAAACTCGAATGCATCGACTACTCCATTCTGCACGGTAAGGACAGAAGGAACGAGATCGTTTGGAAGGTTCTCCCCGCCCCAGGAGTTGCGAAGTCGCCGGGATTCATTCGCATTGTGGGAGACAAGAATGGACTGGGTTGGATTCAGTTTGTAAATCGTAATGCCCGCCTCCAACTCCGCCATCTCCGGATGGGTTGCAGCACAAAGACCCGGGGTGGAACACAAGCTGGTCATCACGGCGAAGGCTTCAAGCTCGCAGCCGTAGTTCTGAGGAGACACGATCACCGACACAGCTTCCAGATATTCAGTTCTGGCAGGGTGTGGAAGATGCAATGGAACAAGGGGAATGGGACGATGGATTGCGTCATTTCAGCACCTGAAACTCTGAGTGACGCTACGAGGCTGAAGAAAATCACTCCAGAACCCGATATTTTCAAGGATGTTTGCATGGAGATTGGCAAACTTGGAGGACAAAACTACAAGAAGATCTCAGTGCAGCGGATGAAGCAAACCCTCATCTACAAGTCTATGGATTTCAGCTTGTCAAAGGAAGTCATTCACACGAGTCTGGGAGATCTCGTCTGTGACGATGTTCCCACGGGCCACGTCTACATCAAGGGTCTTCGTCTACGCGACTCCCCAGACGATCTACACTTCATCTATAACCTCACAAAGGCTAACACGGATCGCGACAGAAGGATGCTATCAGATTCAGACGGTGGTGCAAGGTACTTCATGAACTTATGGAACGAAGTCTTTGAACGTGGTGATGAAGAGCTGTTGGAAAAGAATGGAATAGTCCCAAGATTCGCCAAACTCCTGATGAACCACCCCGAGAGTATGGATGTTAAATTGGCCGAGAAGCTGCTGTGCAGATCTGCCGCAACTAAGGTCTGGAAGTACCTCGTGTCGCATCGGGAAGAGGGCCAGAGCTTCTTCTACTATCGTGCAGAAGACCCTGCTGTAAGCCACGGCGTCAAACGTGAGGGAATCGTATACAAGAGCTGACATGATTAGTCGCTCCCGCTGATCCATCGGTATTTCGAACGGGTCCCAAGAGAGTTGCCCAAGGGTCTCTGGAACATCCTGATCAGGAACGGTCTTTGCAGAACTTTCATGGATCATTGTCGCTACAAGTTCCGCCAGTCCAGTCACGCCGAGCTTCCCGATGCATGCTTTGCCCAACATATGGCAAAGGCACTCGACGCTTGCTTCGCTTCGAATACAATTACTGAAGGGCGCGACAAATTCCGAATTGTAAAAACGCCTAGTGTTGGCCTCGACTTGATCTATGAAGCGACTGACGAAACTTTCATGGTTGATGTCAGATGGTTCGATTTTGTTACTGCACATAAGGACCACCAATGCGAGCGCTTCCTGCGACAGACGGAAGACCAATTGGCGGACGGTATATACCACACATCTCAGGCGTTCTCCTGTGACCATGCTGTGATTACCTTACTGCAAAGCGCTCTGGAGGAAATGACAAAGCCAGGGACTCTGACTGAGAAGGAGTTTGACCAAGCCAAGACAGCACACGGGAGTAAGATGAGGGACAAAATTCAGCAGATGCCTCGTGGAGTTCAGGCTCGCCCGACAGAGCATCCTGGGGAGCTTTTTGTCTCCTGGGAGTACGGCGAAAGCGAATTGATCGCACGTCATTCCACGAGGAAGCTCATTGTCACGTTACATTGTGACGACACTTGCGGACACAGGCGGGGGTCGCTGCTGTTCGGGCAGAGTAAGCCACCTCCAGTTGCGAGAAATCCTCACTAAATGTCTCATAGGGGAAAACAAGAATGGGAATGACACACTGAAGGACGATTGCGACTACCAAATGGAGCGCAGAGATTTGAGAAGTGGCGACGTCGTGTTCAGAGGCCTGGAGTCTGAAAAAAGGTACTTTCCGACAGTAGTCAGTTCCGGAGAAGGATCATTCTATGCAGTCTGTCCGCCAGCCATTGCTCCCTACGGAAGTGATGCACCGAGTTCAAAAGACGTCGAAGTTGAGGTACTTGTGCGGACGGCTGCTTCACCGCCAGTATCGAGTAGCTCCGAAGCGTACTCCAGCGAGGCAGATGATGATGCAGAGCCCGTCCCTGTCGCCACAGACGCAGCTGAGTGGTTCCGTGAAGCGCTTGGTACGCCACGTCCTCTCCTGGCAAACAGAGGCAAGCGCGTTGGAATCGCGCATCCGGATGCTTCCTACGCTCCATCTGAGAGCGCACTTGCCGACCTGAATCCTGAGCCAGCTTTCCCAATCGTACGCACCGACCCAGCACTGACATGGGGTAAGGACATATGGTACTCTCTGAACACGACCCTCGGCTAATGAGATGTCTCAGAGCAGGGCGAGCAGATTGCCCGAGAGCGCGATATGCCACATGGGTTCCCTAAGGATTACGACATCTTCAGAGCACACAACCTCCACATGGAGGACGGCTTTGTGGCGACGCTAAAAGCCGGTGCGGCACTCAAGCGCTCAAGGGCTCAATCGACTACAGATAAGTCGAGAGGCCCTACTCCTAGCAAGAGACGACGTTACGCCATGGGTCCACCTGCTCGTTCCGGTGCACGCGGCCTCAAGTAGCCACACTGACTCGAAGGGGATCTCTCGTTTCGGACAGCTTGTGGCGCTTCTTCAGCCATTGGGAATCGGTCATGGAGCGTTTCACCCATCAGTGGTCAAGTTGCAGACCTTAAAAAGATCAATGCAATGTCACTAGCGTGCTTCGTCTCATAGCGGCTACAATCTTGGCGTACACATTACGTTGAAGGAACTGGCAAGAATGGACGTATAACACATAGGTTAGCAATGGGCTCTATGGAGAAAGTAGAAAGCAAGGCGGACTTTGCTGCTAATGCCTCGTTAAGAGGCTTGGAATCTTCGTCTGCACGAAGACGAGAAACCTTGTAGCTGCTCGATAATACTACGCTACAGTTGTTTTAACACTCAAAAGCTTGTGGACACGTCTAGGATATTGATGGAGAAACTACGTATTACCGAGAGGTGTCTGACTACAGCAACATGCTCGGGCAGCCCACGGTGGGTCCACTGCTCCTCTTCCAGTCTGGGCTCTGAGTGCAATCTCAGAACTTCTTCTCCTGCTCCAAAAGCTGCTTCGTCAGATCAACCACACTCTCCTCCACATTTCGGAATCTCCATCCCGCGCCAAACACGTCGTGCGCCTTTTGGGTGTTCCAAAGCGTCGGGTGGACTCCGACAGGGTAGTCGTCCTCCGGATTGCCAGTAGCTATGCGATCTTCCAGTTCAGGAAAGTTCTTGTTGAGAATGTTGACTACGCGCTGTGGAGTGAGGGGGTCGGTAGAGCAGAGGGCAATACGCTGGTTGCTTGCTGCCGGGGCGGTCATGGAAAGCACGTGCGCGAGAGCCACATCACGAACATCGATCTAGGAGTGGAGAGTTTTAGCTTAGGAGGTAAGGGATGGCAAGACAGACTTACATGGTCGTAGAATATATACTCGACGTTCTCTGTTGTCTTGTGCGTGCCATTGAAGAAGGCATACACGTGGGTTGCAGCGCCTTGCTCTACCTTGTCGGCGCTCGGGACAGGATTCAAGTTCGGGCCGAGGACGATGACGGGGAGCAGGGTCGTGAGGTCGTAAGTGGGTTTGGCGCTAGCCATGAACTCCCATGCGGATTTCTCGCCAATAGTCTTTGAGGCCATGTAGGCAAGGCCGGGATGCTTGGCCTCAACAGCAGCTTCGACCGTAACCTACATATCCTGTTAGCATCGATAGGAATGGTCTAGAGTTGGGATAGTTGGTGTCTTACAGGGCTCCAGTCGGCCTCCGTCCATTTCTCTGCACGAGCATCGCCCTTGTCCCGGAAAGTGTCGATAACTGTCACGCCGCTGCTGGTAAGGACGAAGCGCTTCAAACTGCTACCACCAAGCTCGTGGGCGGCTTTCAGGAGGATCGTTGTCCCCTTTATCGCAGGGTCGATGAGATCTCTCACTACGTCGTCACTAACCATGGGAATGGGAGATGCAGTGTGCAGAATGTAGTCGAAGGGTTCGCCTTGAAAAGCGTGGTCGAAAGCTCCAGGGACAGTGAAGTCTGGGACGCTGATGAAGGTGACGTTGCCTTTGTACGCTGGGAAGTCCGCGTACAGCTTGCCGGTTTTTGATGCGGACGCGTCGCGGGTTGTGGCAGTTACCTTGTACTTGGCCTGAAATGGTTACTAGACGTGAACAAACATTTGAAGAGTACACTAGGAGCAGCATCTCAATCGTCGGAGAAGTGAAAAGTTTCTGTACGTTCGGGCTTTACCTCGACTAACATCTCGATGATGTGAGTAGCAATGAACCCAGTAGCTCCGGTCACGAGTACGTGCTTGCGTTCACTGTGTGAGATCGCCATTTGAGTGACTAAACTTGTATTGGTCAAATATCTGAGGGTACGTGATGATGCTGTTGCTGTTGGACTGATTATACAGATGACGGAGTGTAGTGCTGGATGAAAGTAGTAGAGAGTGGGTTGAAGGTGTCTTATGCCCTTCTTCTCGTTTCTCGGTTGTGTGAAAATCCGTATATTCGCACTCTCCCGTATGCAGGTTACTTAGCTGACCAAGAGTCCTGCTTACTAGCCACAATAGCGTTTGGAATGGATTGCATAGTAACAAGCTGCAGGCAGGTGAACGTCCAGAAATCAGGTGCGATAGCCGCATCTGATTACTGATACCGAGAGACGAAGAGTAATCACCTCCAACAATTCAACGTGCAGACATCGTATACATGGCCGGAGGGTTAGTGACAAGGACAGGTATCCTCTCTAAACCTCTGGGATTTGCCCAACCTGTTATCCTCGGGGTACCGAGATCACATTTTCACTCTTTCGCTAACATGAGCTCCACGTACCTGCTGGAGTTGCAGAGGGTGGTGTGCGGGAAGCAACGTTTCCAAGGCTTACGTAGCTCGCGGTGAGGCGATTACGACGCATGGTCGCCACACTACTTTACGATTCTCCAGGAGTGCAGAATACGGGTCGGCCGCAGTCGTTGGGGTTCGTTTCCAATCGCGCCGGTGGGAGTTGTAGACTGGCAAGCGATAGCTTTGTCAGGATCGTACCCCAAGGCGCCCAGCTTCCATCTGCCACCACCCCACTCCTTCGCTGCAGCGCGAGAGCGTCGACAAGACATACCTCAAGCGCCAGTCTGCAGCTGGGTTACGAGAGTCGCTCATCATGGTTGCGCTCTGTGGGCAAGGGGTAAAGAGAATGGCTAGCGACGGTCGGCTTTGCAGCTGCACCACGCAATAGCATCTAGTTCGCTCTGTGGAAGCGAATCGTGACTCTACTCCACGCGTGTTGTAGTTATTCGCACAGAGGTTGACGAGTCTTCAAGCCGCCTCTTCAAGCCGCTTGTGCTTTACGTCGTTCTTCAATGACCATCTAATTCTTGTTGCTCACAGAGAGGAGTGCCATAGGCAGTTCACGGTCGTACATGCCTGATCTCTTTCGACGAACGCTTTTCCATCTTGTCTCGAATCGGTCTTGTCTCTTTGCTGGCTGTCTGCTTCCTCTACGCTCAAGTCGTGGCCTGTGGCGGACGTTCTTGGAGGAAGCCGGCAATCACTGCACCTCTCATAGTGTCGCATCGCAGTCTTCGGCTCTTCGTCGATCTTCTATACCGTTGGTGAACAATGGCTTACCCAGGAACACTGCACGTTAATGAAGACTTCTTGGTCACAGCCGAGAGATCTCGTGCCTCAGCTGGAAGCCAGCAGCTTCGACAGAGATATAAACACTGTTCTGTTCTAGATGAAGAGCGTTCCTGGAAAAAAGCGCTGATGCAGTCTTGGCAAATTCATTGACACTCTCTCGAAGCTCCAGGGTGCACTCGATGTAGCCCTAAGAGGGCATTTGCATCTGACGACGCTTTCACGCGCGGCGACATGACGCGGCTGTGGTTGGGGGTGATTGAGAGGATGCCGCGAGATTCTCAAGACTGCAAGGCGACAAGTATGGCGGGTCGACCCATGGGCGACTGCGTCCCTCGCGGTTGACTGACGTTGGAACGTTGGTCTCCTCCAAGACTGTGAGGAGAATGAATATTTGAGAGCGTGAATGCCAAGCAACTAGTCCAGCTGTCGGCCAGATGGATCAAGAGACTCAACATAGCATCGGCGGACAAGCTTCACAGAAAGATGGTCATCTGTTGGGCTAGCGCACTCCTTGTCAAGCTCGAAAACAAGCTCGCTGGCCGAGCGTGCCGCTGAGGCCAAGGCTTCGCCAACCGAACCCTACCCAGCAGCCCCTGCCAGCGAGAAGAGCTCCAAGTCCGGCAAGTCGAGCAAGTCTGGAAAGTCCCACAAGTCGAAGAAGAGCCAGAAGAGCAACAAGTCGAAGAAGAGCAAGCGCTCCGGCAGCAACCTCGCTGTCCGCGATGCCGCGCCCCAGCCGACTTCCGAGGACATTGTCCGCCGCTGGCTCAACCTGGCTCCACGTGAAGCAGGCGCTACCGTCCCAGCCCCGTCACCTGCGCCCTACCCGGCCCCAGCAGGCAGCCAGAAGAGCGGCAGCAGCGGCAAGAGCAAGAAGTCGAACAAGAGCAAGAAGTCTGGCAATAGTGGCAAGTCTAACAAGAGCGGCAAGAGCGACAAGTCCAAGAAGAGCAAGCGCTCTTTCGTGATTGCCCGCCGCTGGGCGGCTTAGGGCGAGGGCTTGATGCTTGTCTCCTTCCGACTGTCGGTGGCTTTTGGCGAAGAGTGACGGAGAACAGAGCGTTGGCGGGCGGTGAAAAAACTGAACCATCTCTGTTTGGTTCCTCTTTCTTTGGTGTCTCCTTACCTGGTCGTGCGGTCACGGTTTCCTACTATGATTCCGACCGGTGGTGAGGGATGGGATTTTCTTACCTAATTGCCTTCGAGTCGTTCGGAGTACTTCTAATGTCAAATGATTGTCTAACTTACCAACTGCAACCACTCTTCAAACCCCTTCAGCGCCTTGGTCTTTAGTCGTCCACCCGTGTGTTGGGCTTCGCTCCACGTCGACACTGCCGAACGTGAATGTGTCCGTGACCAGTAGCATGCGTCGACTCGATCCCACCCATCCTAACTCAGGCGCTTTCTCCGCAGTATACCTAGCATGTCGTTGTCCTCTTCGGGCAGCCGGGTACGCCATACAGAAACTATTGAACTTGGCGCTTGCACATCCGATCGAGCCATGCCACACACCCCCGACCTCATACCTTCCCACAACCCGTCAGATCCTCTGACGACGTCCCCTGCTAGACGCACAGTACCAAACGCCCTTGAAAAGAGTTTCAGATGCAGAGAGTTCCACATGTCTCGCCAAGACATCGCACTGCCAAGTCGTTGCTCGTTCCACTTTCGAACGACCTTACTCATGGTTCATGCATCTTGTTATACGACCCGTCGTTGATTGGATTCCAGACTGCATCCAATAAAGCATCTACGGAGATCTTTACTTTTTACGTAAAAGAGCTTCTGATCTGGTCCGACGCTGGCGAACGTCTTCCTGGCGAAAGAGTCACGGAAAGCGGCGTGGGTACGGGTGAACGTATGATACCAAGAGAAGCCCTGGCACACCGCAGCAGCGCTGGGGGCCGAGTCGAGAGTCATAGGGATAGATCACCTTGAGCGCGATTGGTCCACGTCTCAAAGATGAAAGCGATTACGTCTGGATGGCGTGCAGCAAGAACAATGGCTGAGCGTCTGCCAAGACTCGACCTGGAAGCGGTACAGGCCTCCTCACTCTCAGCCCAAGCACGAGCCTGGTCTGGAAGGAGGCCTGCGGAGAGAAGTAGGAGACGATGTTGATGTTATATATGAAGCTATGGTAGGAAACGTAAAGCAACAGGGGGTGTTGGATTTGGGCAGATTGAGATGTGGTGCACCATTCCAGAGTACTGTGGAGGAACAGAACGATAGTCGAACTCGCCATGTTAATCAATGGCTGAGAGAGCACTACGTCGAGAACCTTGTAAGTTCTCAGGCGCCATAAACGTGGAGTTGCCGAGTCACCGTCTTTGAGGTATTTGGCTAGCTTGACTAGGAGTCCAACGCGGTAGTTTTGAGAGCACCGATGTGAGACTTTTGTATCATAGTGCTGTTCTCGCTTTATTCAGATTGAATTGCCATTGTGTATTTCCGATAAGATCGCACTGACTGACGTCATGTTGTTCTCCGGCTTACAAACGGTACGAGATGAAGATACCTCGATTTTGTAGACCAAGCAAGTCCGTGGTACAGAGAACACACATGCCTCCTTGTAGAAGCGTGCACCTACGTTGATCGCGCCAGCATAGTACTGAGAGTCGTTTGATGCTCATTGAATCAGCTCATGTCGAACTACAACAAAGTGCCATCCAATGCATCACTGCAGCCAAAAAGTTTTACTGCCGCCGTACCTGCCAGCGAAGTCGACGAGTTCAAAGAGCTGTTGCGCTTGTCAAGACTTGGGCCAAAGACGTACGAGAACCTTCAGAACGATGGACGTTTCGGAGTGACCTATGAGTGGATGGTAGAGGCGAAGCGTTACTGGGAGACACAGTTCGACTGGTGCGTCACACGCAGTGTCTTCCCTGTTGAATCATCAATAATAGGTCGTTGACTAGACGAACTTGCGAGAAGCGTATCAATGGTTTCCCCAACTATCTCGCACGTATAGAGGACGACGGCGAGGAATATGATGTACACTTTGTGGCCTTGTTTTCGGAGAAGTCTGACGCAATACCGGTAATGTGTATACATGGTTGGCCAGGTAGGTCTGCAGTGAGGCAATACCAACTCATCGAGTGGGTGTCTGACTTTGTCTTCCTGCATGTTTCTGTCTCTTCCACTCTTGTGAGGCCTTGATGATCATGCCGGAAACGTTCTCTGCACCGCAGCGTTCCTTACAATGTTGCAAGCAGTTGCCCTGGTCTGACGCCCGCGCTTGCTATAGGCAGCTTTCTTGAGTTTCTCGACGTGTTGTCGATATTCAGAAAGAAATACACATCCCAAGAACTCCCCTATCACTTGATTATCCCATCCCTTCCGGGGTATGCCTTCTCGTCGACGCCGCCGTTGCATAAAGACTGGACGGTTAGCGACTCGGCCCGCGTAATGCACAAGCTCATGGTAGGGCTTGGATTTGGGTCTGGTTATGCTGTCCAGGGAGGTGATATCGGAAGTTACACAGCTCGAGTCATGGCAGCGAAGTTTGATTCTTGTAAAGGTGCGATTCAACGTCGTACCACAGCCTACTGTACACGAAGCACTGACATCAGGACTAGCAATGCATCGTAAGCTCTCTGTTGGTCGTGAATAGATTGTACGAGTCAAGCTCATCTCACGGTGTAGTTAAATTTTGCATTATGCCCTGTCCGGAGAGCGTGGCAGAAGACTCCTTACGGCTGGAGGAGATGGAAAAAGAAGGGTTAAACAGAGGAGATGAACTCGGCAAGACTGGAACAGCGTACGCTATGGAGCATACAACACGACCTGCCACGATAGGTTTCGTGCTCTCTTCAAGTCCACTAGCTGTGTTGGCATGGCAAGTTAACGGCAGTCATTTTGGGATGCAGACTGCTCAAACAAGTACAGGATCGGAGAGAAGTTTCGAGACTGGAGCGACACGACGCCCTCTCTTGACCAAATACTTGAAGCAATCACGCTCTACTGGCTGACAGAGACGTTTCCGAGAGCCATCTATCCGTATCGTACAGTACGTTTCTTCCAGCCCACTTCCTCGGACCGTGCGAGTCAGCTAACAGGCACTCTTCCTCGACGTGAAGGAGTTGGTTAAAGACTCGCCTCAGCCAAAAGGGGACGACGACTACCGACACATCTTCAAGAAAGGACCCGAGCGATACATACTGCACAGCGACCCCGGCCTCTACTGCAAGAAGCCGTTTGGCTATTCCTGGAACCCAAAGGAGATCGCACCCATACCGAAGAGCTGGGCGGCGACGACGGGGAATCTGGTATGGTTCAGGAGACACACGAAGGTGCGTGAAGCCACACGAACACGGCGTGGGCTGGGGTGTTTTGCTACGATCTGACCAGGGGCTTAGGGTGGCCATTTTGCAGCGATGGAGCAGCCGGAAGACATGGCGAATGACATTGAGGATTTTCTAGCTCAGGTCTGGCCGGTGGAGTGAGTGCGCGGAGTCGCGAACGTGGCACACCGGAGATGTGCTGTCACGCAATGGAAAGGCGAGCGGAGCCGGGAAGCGAAGCGTGCGCATACCTCACTTCCAAGACGATTGTTGGGCTGTGCCCGAAACCTGCGAGCTCCAAGGACGAAGGGGGGGTCTGTGACTGTGGGGACAGAGGCACGGATGCCACTGTCCAACCCTGCATCGCGCAAAAGACGTATCGGGTTCTGTTTGCTTCGAGGCTCGCTGCTATTTTGGCTTTGGCGACTGTGATAAGTGATCTCTGGGAACGCGATGGAGGCGAGGCACTAGGCAAATGGCACAATTGGACTACGTCCAGTCGAAACGTAACGTTGTCCGCACTACGTGGTACCTAACCTTCCATTCTCCTAGCTCAAACAAGCCCACCAACAGCAAATAAACCTATGCATCCCATCACGGTCGTCAGCATCAGAATCAGCATCAGCGTCAGCGCTGGTATGCAAAGCCCACAAAGGCGTCCAGCTTGCAGGACGAAAAAGGCAATCAACCAAACGCTCGGCTTCCCTTCCAGCGTTGCGTAGCACTCCACACTCGTTGCGCGTCGACACCAGAACGAGACCGAACCAAAACGCCGAAGTTGGTGGTTCTCCGCCACCCTCTCTCTCACACATTGTGTCTCGTCAGTGCGAGCCTATCTCCCCACGAATTCAAACCTGCCTAGATCGAGCTTCTTCCGCACCACATCTATATCCTCGTCAGCGAGACTCTCTGCCTCGCTCTCGCTGTCGGGGATGAGGAGGAGATCTTCGCTGCCCTTCACGTCTGAGTATCGATATCGAGAGAACGACTCGACAAGAACGGGTTCTGGAGTGAGCGTTCTGTCCGCTCGCTCTTCCTCATCCTCAACGTCATCGTCCGAAGCCTTCACTGCCGCATGTTGGCTAGGCAGTGACGTCGCAAATTCTGATTCCAGAACAAGCCATGCAGCATCACCGATATCCTGCTCGCTTTCGAAAGCAGTCACCGCTTCCTGTTCGGCTGTGGACAGAACCTCATCCGGCGTGGTGGGGAGACACGGCGTCGCCCAGGTCAGCAACGAGGATGAGGACGGTACGCATGTGGTTTCGGCTTCGTCGGTAGCGTTGTGTGCTGGTACTTCCAGCTGTGCCAGAGAAAACGAGCAGCCCGTCTGTGCCTCGATTTCTAGTAGTTGAGACGAGCCGCGCGCTGTGTTGGACAGGTCCAGTCGGCCGAGGAGTCGCTGCCGTTCTGACTTTTGCAAGGGCGTTTGCCTCGGCAAGGGGGTGGAACAAGTGCGTTTTAGTGGTTCAGGCTCTACTGGTCCTGTCATGCGATCATCAGGGTCTGTTCTCCTCCCCATGTGGGCCGTCGATTGATACGAGAACTTTGCGCGTAGTACGGTGATATCCTGCGACAAACTAGTACTAAACACGGAGCCTTGCGAGTCGAGGTCTGGCGCAGCACTACCGAAAGACGTGGTGGGTGTGGTGGTAGGATTGAGTAAATGCGACTGCGATTGTTGAGATATAGCGGCGAATGTAGAGATGGTTGACTGTGATGTGGTTTGGGAAGCGATGTCTGTGCTGGCCACACGATCATCAGCTGGAAATGTCAGCTCCTTCCGTTCTCGTTTCTCGGCGGACGGGCCTGTGACATCCTGCAACTCGGCCCTCGCTTCCTCGATCGAGTCATCCGACCATATATTCATCTTCATTCTCGCCACCTTCTTGCCGTTTGCGCCCTTCTTCGTAGACGGACTGGGCTCGGCAGTGGATGAGAAGAAACGACTACTACCCGATTCGACACGCGCAGAAGTCGTCATTGATGTAGGCAGAATACCATCTGAACAAAGTCTTTGGCGCTTTGGTGACACAGCAGCCGATAGTGGCCAGCTGCTCGAGACAGCTCTACGGGCAGGCACAGACGAGGGAGCAGCGGTCGGGATCGTTGTCCGGGCCCTGTTCAGGTATGGTCGCGAAGGGGCTGGATCTGCAGACCACGGCCTGTGTTCCTCGTGGAGTAAACGCTGCTGACTCGGCGAAGGAGTGAAGCTGTTGGGATCGAGTTCGGCAAGAGGTGTCCTCTTCGGCCCGAAGAACGAATCAATAGGTTTGTGCTTCTTCAAATCCGGCGTTTCTGCACGTGAGACCTTGCGCGAAGACGATGAGTGTCGAGGCTTCGTGTGGATAACGATAGGTTGCTTGCTATGCGGATGCAAATCTCCAGATGCAACAGCGGCGGAAATGTTTGGCTCTACGCATTGGCCAATGTAAGGCATGCTGTCAAGGTCGATGTCGGGTTCGAGCTCCGTCAAGGTGACCAGACATCGGGCCACTGGGCAGAAGACCCATGGGTAGAGGAACGTCATCTCAGCCTGATTGAATGCCTCCAGATATCCAGGTGGTACCTTGAACCCACCATCGAACTGAACAAATCTAACGACTCGTTCCACCGTCTTGTGCTTCCTCAACAGCCGATACGCAGTCTTCAGACCCATCTTGCTTATGCTCGGTAGGTAGTCGCATCCACTGAGGATGGCCATGCGTCTGAAGTCGGCATCGGACCATCCGACAAGGCTGATCTCTCGGCACGCTGTGAAATCATCCCTCCGGATGACTATGCAATCGCCATACTGATCCAGCTTGGTCAAAAGACACTTCGCTCCGAAGACGAGGAGGTCAGAATCCTCCGATAGAACGCCGTTAATGATACCTTTTCGCTCGAGGTATGCCAGTTGTGAATCAGCTTCATATGGCGCCACGACGTAGTCGACACCAGCCCGTTTCAGCTCCTCAATTAATTGTCGCGCCATCTCAGGCGTAACATCGACGCCCTTTTGAAGTTCGAGGTGTGCCTGCGGAACCTTGCCAAGTCTCAGCAGCTCGAGTCCGGCTCGTTTGCTCTCCTTCCTGCGATCTTTCCGTCCTCGTTCGGTACCAGCTTTGCTCGGGAGGTGGTCACCATCGAACACGAGGTAAGGTTTGACACCGAAGTGGATGAGCATTCGGACTCTGTTCATGGCGACATCGACAAACCTAGACTACTATAAGCTACGGTAGAGGCCTTGTGCTCAGGAAACCCTACTTGGTGGTCGGCTTGCCTTGTGCAAGGTCGATTGCACAAGAGACGACGCCTCTATGAAGCCACCCATAGGCGTCGACACCAATGGTCTGGCCTGCAAATTCCTTGAGGTTACATGGCTTGTGGATGGATTTGAGGAGCGGCAGAAGCCCTTGACGGTGTCAGAGCGTGCACAAGTATATATTGGGCAGAGACTGACCTGAGATACCCATGACTCCGGCTAGTCGCCGCCCTCGATGCTGTTCATTTATCGAGTCGATTCGAGTACATGGCCATTGCTGCAAACCAGCCCCAGATGAAGAGAGATAGCAGGCGAGAGGATAACGAGTGCTGTTCAGTGGGCCAGTGTGAGGGCGCCTCGAGTCGAGGGAGGAGAGGGAGGACTGCCCCTTCTTCAAGCGCCCAGGGCTGTCTTCAACCCTGCCTTACGCGCAGCAGGGACGCGACTTTTAGGTTTCGGTTAGTCCCGGTCAGCACCATACCGCCTTCAACCGCAGGAAGATTATTCTGCCATGCTTCAACATCCACACGACTACACGAGAGATCCCGTAGGTACTGTACATCGCCAAGAACTTTCGTCAAGCACTGCCATATCAATCATTGCTCCACCACCCTTCATCGCCTCTCTCACGCACCTCGTGCCCGCACGCACACCCACCATGCCCTCCAAATCCCTGTCCAAGGTCTCAAAGCACATTAGCAAAAAGAAAGGCGCCAAGATGAATTCGCTGCACGAAAACAGCCGGGATTCGCAGCGGCTGCGGCGCGCCTCGGCGCGGGACGACAAGATCAACCGCCTCTCGTCGGCACGCGCAAAGATGAACCGGCCCTTCGTGCAGCGCGCGAAGTATTTTCAGACGGCGGCAGTGGAGAAGGGCGAGAGCGAGGTGTTCACGGACGAGGAGATCCATGCGCTGATAGCTGAGTGCGTCATGCTCGACCGTCCATGGCAGTGCATGTGAAGCTACACTCACTTACCCACTGGACACACAGGTTTCTCCTCCGCGACGCCGCCGAACTCTCCCTCCTGCAATCCAGCCGCCGCGCCGGCCGGCCCGCAGCGACGCGCGACGATCAGCTGACGGCAAAGCTGGCGCTTGAGGAGAAAGAGTACGTATCTGGCTTCTGGATGCCCGACGTGCAAGACAGCGTGAACTTGGCACTGCTTCGGAATTGGAGCGGCGAGTGGGTCAGTCTGAGTACGATGAAGTTCGTGCGAATGAGTCGGGATGGCACAAGGCATGAGAGCAGCTTTCCGCCGAAGGGAATGAGCTGAGGAGCGTTGGGAAGGATGGAAGACGCCGTTGCGGGTTGGGCTGTCTGGGATGACGAGCAGACTGGCGAGCTGGGAGCGTCCATGGTTGCGCCAAGTTGTCAGCTCTACACGAGACTGCGGGAGTGCGTCCAGGTGCTACAACCAGCATACTCGAAGGACACCGGCCGTTCTTGAGTTGGTCGAGCACCAGAGTGCTCGCCACAACGAAGCGCCTGTCGCGAGGACTGATTTCGGTCGGTCGGGTTGGCTGGACGCTTGGTGCAGCACGGGCCCTTGACGACAAGCAGCGGAAAGAAGGGAACAACAGAGCACATTGTGCAATTGGTTGTGCGGAAGTCATCAAGACTAAGAAGGACTTTGCAACGTACGTGCGAGCTGCCTCAAGCAGACGACTACATTTGCTTCCCACGCCATGACAAAGCAGAGTGGAATTTGCATTAATACAAAGCATCGAGATATCTCCAAGCGTACAGGATCAAAAAAGGTGATATCACGACTCGACGAAAGCCTTGACGTCTGTGTATTTCGTAAGTCCAGTCTCCTGTTAAGAGATTCATGGGAAGACTAAAATGTTGTACTTACTTGATAGCCACCTCAGGTACTCTCTTTGCTCCTTGAAATCGATGTAATCCGGAATGAACAAGGCCATGTGCGCGTTGATGTCTCGCTCATCGAGATACCGCTCCATCAGCACCTGCAAGTCCTCGTCCAAGTTGCCAAATGGTGGTCCGGTGTACAGTCCCCTCCTCTCCCAATCTTTCTCTGCCGTTTTCGCATCCGCGAGAGCGGCATTCTGGAGATAGTATACGTTGTCGATGACCATCTCTCCATCCTGAGCTACCGCCTCAATCGCTAGAGCGCCCTTGTTCTTCTTCTCCACAACAATGTTCACACGAGCGGGGAAACTGGGCTCCTGGTTCGGGTCCTCATCGGCAAGTTCTGGACGGTCGGCGGGGGCGATCGAGTCCTCGGGCGCGACCTTGATGTTGCCACCCGAAGTGCGGCCTTGGTTGATGGCACCTTTGGTATTTGCTCCCCCGGATTGGCCCTCCATGAAATCAGCACTGTCCTCGTCTTGCATTGCAGGATCCCCCTCTTGCATGCTGTCTGCGTCGTTCTCGAGGTTGTTCAAGTCGGCGATCGAAAAGGTCACGCGGATTCTGTGGCAGAGATTAGAATGTGTTCCGGTGAGAATCGAGTTGCGTGAGGGTGTACTTCTCATCGTTGTACGTGCGTTGGAGAACGACTTCTTCATGGCCTTCGGCATCGACGAGCTGGGTATTAGGTCAGTATGATATGAAGTTCATGTGTGGTCTGGGAGCGTACCTTGTAGGGGCTGCCGTCGAGGTACTCCTTGATGTTTCCAGAGTAGTTGTCCGAGTCTCTCATCTCTTGCTCCATCGCTATCTCTTGCTGCAGCTTTGCCACAAGCTCCTCGTCGACTACTGGTACGATCGTGACTTAGCACAAGCATTTTCAGGTGCCGCAACGAAAGCTTGGTGTTCATAACCCAAACGGTCATGACTCCCACCACCAAGCTCCAGGTATCACTTACCACCTGATTCTGCATATCGTCGTCTGGTGGTGGAGAAGGCGGCGGCAAGTCTGGGGGCTGGTGCGGGCTTGCATGCAGATTGGAGGAGTATCGGTCTGAACACAGAGGCGCGGGTAGACTGTGCGGAGAGGCGTGAGACTGTGCGCGGCACAGAGCGAGAGAAGGCTCGCAGAGACATCATCTTGATGAGGGACGAGAGGAATGGTGGGTTCGTGATGAAGGAGAGGGCGGAGGTGGAGGTGTCGGTGTTGGTTGATGCTGCAGGCGATGTTTCGAGGTTGTTTCGAGGTGCAGAGCTTCGGGAAACTTTCTGGCGTTGTTTCGATCGGCGTCATCGCGGGAGAGGGAGAGAGCTTTGGGCTTCACGTCGCCAAAAGGTATACTCGCGCAACAGTACCAACCCTTCCATCACTCTCAGCTACGTCTAAGTCAATTGGTTACCAAAAGGCTCTGCCACATTACAGTGCTTCTGATTTTGACCCGTAGAAGATCTCATCCCACAAGCGCAGAGGTCGGAAGCAACCTAGTGCCTGTGTGGCCAGCATAAGTGGGCCAAGAGCACTCGATCATGGCAGCTCCCTCAAGTGACCGAAAGAAGGTACCAGACTATCAGTACCCATGGCGAAGTGTCAACCAGCTAACAGTTTGCGCAGCCCAGTGCTCTCCGATCCATCATCGCCGGTTCCACGGCCGGCGCTGTCGAAATTGCAATAACCTACCCTGCCGAATTCGCAAAGACTCGTACACAACTAAACCGACGGCTAGCAGACGGCAAGAAACTACCATGGCCGCCGTTCGGGTCGCAATGGTACGCAGGCTGCACGACGTTGATCATAGGCAACTCTCTCAAAGCCGGCATCCGCTTCGTCGCCTTCGACCAGTTCAAATCGATGCTACAGAACCCAGACGGCACAATCTCAGGTCCAGGGACAGTGATAGCGGGATTCGGTGCAGGAGTGACGGAGTCAGCATTGGCGGTGACGCCTTTCGAAAGCATCAAGACACAACTGATTGATGATCGCAAGAGCGCGAATCCACGGATGAGGGGGTTCTTGCATGGGTCTGGGATCATTGCAAGAGAGCAGGGGATAAGAGGGTTCTTCAAGGGCTTCGTGCCGACAACAGCGCGGCAGGCTGCAAACTCAGCGGTGCGGTTCTCGTCTTACACGTCACTCCGGCAGCTGGCCCAGAGTTACGTCGCACCGGGAGAGAAGCTCGGCGCAGTGAGCACATTCGGAATCGGTGGCCTAGCGGGTGTGATCACAGTGTAGGTCTTTAAGCGTTATGGTGGTGTCGACAGAGACCACAGAGAAACTCTTGTCGTTTCGTCCAGAGTTATACATAGAGCTTGATGTTCTGGCATTGGATGAGGGAGCTGACGTTACCAGTTACACGACGATGCCCCTCGACACAGTGAAGACACGCATGCAGTCAATCGAATCACGCTCCCAATACAAGAACAGCTTCAACTGCGCAGCCCGCATATTTCGAGAAGAGGGTCTCCTAACGTTCTGGTCTGGTGCGTTGCCGAGGTTAGCGAGATTGATCTTGAGTGGCGGTATTGTCTTCACGATGTGAGTCTTCATGTGGACTTCTTGAGGTAGTGATCCCTGAGGTCATGGACGTATGCTGACGTTCTTCACGTGACAGGTACGAGAAGACCATGGAAGGACTGGACCGGCTGGATCCGGAGAAGAAGTATATATGATCAGCAAACCCTCTCGCGACGGAGATGCCACATCTATGATGAAATGTCTCAACAAAGTCCGGGTGGCTCGTGCTTTGAGGGAACGAGGCAAAGTACAATCCGCCGGAATACGGACATCCACTCTCAGTCAATATGACCGGATACGAGAGCTGAAACGGGGCCTTCGCAGCGCCGCAGCACAGGTCCCTGTATGGTTCAGTCAGGCGTGGGTGGCGTCATCTTGTGTCTAGATAGATGGCGCGATCTGTAGACGTAGACATTTGGAGTAGCACAGTTACGCGGAGCGAGCAAAAACGTGAAGCCCAAGCTCGAGGTCCCCTCCAAATCGCGATCAGGTGCTGGTTTCTTACTTACTACGTAAAGACAAAAGATGTTCATGAGCACTCATAGGCACAGTATCACTCGTAGGCTCTCATCCGTCTATAAACCGTCTATAAAGAGTGTGTGACCAAGCACCTTTGTGGCTGTTGCAGCTTCTCAGCCTCTCCATCGTTCTGGGAACAACACGTTTCTATCCACTTGACGTGCCAGTCGAGGAACTCAGCGGCAGAGCCTCTTCATCCCTTCAAGTTCGACCCACCTCATCTCCGCGACATAGTCCTACAGCTCAAGCATTCTATTCTTCGGCATGCCTCTTGTTACTCCGAGAGTCGGAGGAGACAACCACTTAGTTGCTCAAGTTTGTAATGCGCACACAACGCATTGGATGAACGTTCCTTCACAGAGTCAACGACCCGCAACTTCAAGTCTCTTGCTGCTCGAGCTTGAGCTTGAATCCCCTTCCCGCAAAGCCGTGCAGTGGATCCAAGAGTCGAGATGAAATAGGCTGCGGAGGCCGGAAGTTACTCTGACTCTGGGACGGCATACCAGCCCAATGCTCGCACCGTCGCTCCTACATTCACTGTTGATGGAGATAGGCTTACTTGCACCTGCCTTGTGACGATGCTGTGACCTACGATGGGTGGTGAATGTAACGTCTTGCTCGTGTGACGATTTTATGTACCAAGTCCGATGACAACGGTCTGTATGCAGGCGTGACAGGTAACTCCAGCGACTTCGGCATGCAAACTTCTGTGGTCGAACTCCATACAGAGAGTGTCCCTCGTCTCAATAACATGAGGTTCGATGAACAGGGACTCTAGAGCGGCCTACAAGCCCTGCAGCGGACCATGTGGCAGAGTAACGGATTTGTTGGGGTACGTTTGCACATGCAGAGCTGTAGGCATGGCTTGCTGTACACATGTGATCCACCACAGGCGTAGTCGACACTGGCTGTTGTAGCCGTCGTAGCTATGATGTGGTGTAACATTGGTCGTGCCCAGCCCTATGGAAAGCAAGCAGCAATGCTGCATGGCCTGGACC
>NAJN01000651.1:0-19284 GCA_005059845.1 Cryomyces minteri | reverse complement strand
TCATTCTTATGCTCGAAATGAAACGACCAACGACTCCTTCTGGGGCACCCCCACACTACTCTGGTCCTCCAGCATACGATGATGACGAGTCAACGCCCACGAATTTATCTCAGAATGGCGCAACTATGCGCTTGTTGACATCGGTGGAGGAGAGCGCATACAGACCGTTAGTCCCACCGAGTGAATCTATGATTGCTCATGTTTCCTCTTCCTTCTCCTCGTCAGTTCGGTCTGCAGAGCAACAGGAGGAGCTGTTCTTGAGAGGTCACACACAGTTTACTGCCCAGGGAGCGCATGGGGGTTCTGTAATGAATCTTCTAAACGAAGCTCATCCCGCCATCTCAAAGTCGGCAAGCAAGAAACCAATGAAGAGAAAGACCCTTCGCGCAAGAGTTCGTCTAGTTCATAGAAGCCAGCGTACGGAAAACTTACTATATACCCACAACAGACCAAGCCCTTCACAGCGATCGTATCATCCACCTTCGAATGCTGTACCCCTCTCGAGAACACCATCGATCCTCGATACCGCGCCCGAACTGCCTCCACCCACAATTCCGATGTTCGATGCGCCGCCATACGCACCCTACCGCCCGAGTTCGCGCAGCGGCTCGCCTATTCGACCATGGTCGCCAATCCGAACCTCTGCTGACTACACCAGACCGCCTGCGTCGAACATACCATATGAGCCGGTCGACATAGATGGAGCTCCGAGACCTGGTACCCCTTCAAGGTCTCCATCGCGATATGGAGGGAGTCCAAAGAGGCCACTCCCACCTGCTCCACTCTTCGCAGGTGGCAGACCGCTGTCAGTAGATATGGATAAGGATGCATCTGATGTGACAAGCATACCGATCGATGCAGAAAGTGACGACGTCTTCGGTCTTGCTTCAGGGGACTCGCAGCCCGAGCTCCGCACACGAGGATCGTTCGGCTCGCAATCGACCTTCTCTGATAAGTACGACATGGAGAAAGATTACGATAATTACGGTCCAGCCCCAACAGGCGCTCAAGAGCGCCGAGGAGCACGCCAAGCACAGATGGCTAAAAAGGAAGTCAAACTGATCAACGGAGAGCTTATTCTCGAATGCAAGATCCCCACCATTCTGTACAGTTTCCTGCCGCGACGAGACGACACCGAATTTACGCACATGCGGTACACAGCCGTGACATGTGACCCTGACGATTTCGTGTCCAGAGGATACAAGCTGAGGCAGAACATTGGGACTACCTCAAGAGAAACGGAGCTGTTTATCTGCATTACGATGTATAACGAAAACGAAATCGACTTTACGAGGACTATGCACGGCGTGATGAGAAACATCGCCCACTTCTGCTCACGCGCAAAGTCTCGGACGTGGGGCAAAGACGGCTGGCAAAAGATTGTAGTGTGTGTCGTGTCTGATGGCCGACAGAAAGTGCATCCGAGAACGCTCGACGCACTAGCAGCCATGGGCGTGTATCAAGATGGCATTGCGAAGAACCTTGTCAATCAGCGAGAGGTCACGGCGCATGTTTACGAATACACGACTCAAGTGAGCTTGGACTCAGATCTCAAGTTCAAGGGCGCGGAGAAGGGCATCGTCCCTTGCCAGCTTATATTTTGCTTGAAAGAAAAGAACTCGAAGAAGCTGAACTCCCACCGATGGTTCTTTAACGCCTTTGGAAGGTCCTTGAATCCCAATGTCTGCATTCTTCTGGATGTCGGCACGAAACCTGGGAACACATCTCTGTACCATCTGTGGAAAGCATTTGACACAGACTCGAACGTCGCCGGCGCAGCTGGAGAGATCAAGGCCGGTAAGGGTAAGGGATGGTTGGGCCTCCTGAACCCGCTGGTAGCGTCCCAGAACTTCGAGTACAAGATGTCGAACATATTGGACAAGCCTCTGGAGTCGGTATTTGGGTATATCACAGTGCTTCCTGGAGCGTTGAGTGCCTACAGATATCACGCGTTGCAGAATGACTCAACGGGCCATGGACCCTTGAGTCAGTACTTCAAGGGGGAAACCTTGCATGGCCAGGACGCGGACGTCTTCACCGCAAATATGTATTTGGCCGAGGATCGTATCTTGTGCTGGGAGCTGGTGGCGAAGCGAGATGAACGATGGGTGCTCAAGTACGTCAAATCAGCAACGGGCGAGACAGATGTACCAGGTAAATTGCTTTCAGTTTCGGTCTCTCTTCAACCATGAGACTAACAAATTCGTGAAGATGCCGTACCCGAGTTCATATCCCAGCGCCGGCGCTGGTTGAACGGTGCCTTCTTCGCAGCTGTCTACTCCTTGTTGCACTTTCGCCAGATCTGGTCCACCGACCACACGCTTCCTCGCAAGATCTTGCTCCACGTCGAGTTTCTCTACCAATTCGTCTCGCTACTTTTCACCTACTTCTCGCTCGCCAACTTCTACCTGACCTTTTACTTCATCGCGGGCTCGCTGGCCGACCCGCTCGTGGACCCGTTCGGCCACGGCATCGGCAACGTCTTCTTCGTCATCCTCCGCTACTCGTGCACGCTGCTCATCTGCATGCAATTCATCTTGTCCATGGGCAACCGGCCGCAGGGGGCGAAGCGAATGTTCATGTCGAGCATGATTGTGTACAGCCTCATCATGGCCTACACAACCTTCGCGGCCGTCTTCATCGTCATCAAGCAGCTCCGATCGCCCGACACGGACTTCCACATCGGCAACAACATGTTCACCAACATGATCATCAGCACGTGCAGCACCGTCGGCCTGTACTTCCTCATGTCGTTCTTGTACCTCGACCCGTGGCACATGTTCACCAGCTCGGCGCAGTACTTCGCCCTGCTCCCGTCCTACATCTGCACGCTGCAGGTCTACGCCTTCTGCAACGCCCACGACGTCACCTGGGGTACCAAGGGCGACAACGTCATCAACACGGACCTGGGCGCAGCCAAGGCCAGCAAAAACGGCACGGTCGAGATCGACATGCCCTCCGAGCAGCTCGACATCGACTCCGGCTACGACGAGGCGCTGCGCAACCTGCGCGACCGCATCGAGGTGCCCCAACACCCGCTGTCCGCCGCCCAGGCCCAAGAAGACTACTACCGCGCCGTGCGCACGTACATGGTCGTCGTGTGGATGGTGTGCAACGCCGTTCTCGCCATGGCCGTCAGCGAGGCCTACGGCTCCACGCACGTCAAGGACAACTTCTACCTCAAGTTCATCCTGTGGGCCGTCGCAGCCGTCGCGCTGTTCCGCGCCGTCGGCAGCTGCGTCTTCGGTGTCCTGAACATCGTGCACTCGGTTGCGGAAGCTAGAGTCAAGTGGGCGGAGAAGGGCGGCAGGGGCTCGTCGTCCGGAGGCAAGTTTGGTGGGTTCGGCAAGGGCAGGAAATGGGGCGGCGGTGGGCCCGGCTTGCCGAGTTGGATGAGCAGCACCGGGAGCTGGGTCAGTAGCAAGGCTAGCATGATCGTGCCGAGCAGTCTGGGGAGTCGAAAAGCTTGAGTGGAAACAGGGGGCTTCTTATGTGTTTTGGTGCGGCTTGGGCGGGTTTGGAATAATCAGGAGTCTTGAAGGTCGGGTCGATGTTTGATCTGGAACGCGAGGCAACGATCCTATGGATACGGCTATCGAATTGCTTTGCTGGTGGAGTTGTATCCAGGGGTCCGGTATGCATCACAAACGGCTTCGAGCGACAATAAGATGGTCGGTGGATTCAGTTCGTATCATCCTCCCCTTGGGAATCCTTACGTATAGTCGATTGTATTGTGTTACGGAGAGCCACAACGATGTGAGATGTGAGATGAGAGACGCAGAGCCCCGTATAGCATGCTCTGTCCGAGCGAAAGCCGATGCTCACAGCTCGGCAGGCTGTTGAAACAGCAGGAGGTGAACACGTGCGCACGAGGACTAGCGCGGTTCCGCAACCTCGTCCCATGTAAACAGATATTGATATGTGAGTCGCCTGCTCCAATGGAGTCGCATTCGCCAGATGACCGCCATTTCCCACAAGCGCGTCGCGAGCGCAATTGTTGAGATCGACCTCACTGGGAGTGACCACGACTACGCTCCAGTCCCTAGCTTTCGGCCATCGAAATCGCCCAGACTTCCAGCGAAGGCTCACGGGCGGAGGGTGCGATCGGACGACGAATGTGTGAACACTCTGGATCACGCACAAAAATCCGCAGCGGGGAACAAAGAGCCAGAGAATCTGCATGTGCCTCTCTCATACCAGATACCGGCAGGTATCTTGGGGAACTGCAAGCAGACGTCTCGAAAGCATGGGACGACATATTGGTCGCATAAACTCTATCGAGGGCCGGGGGACAAAGAAGTGATTGTGGACTATTGCCGAACTCGAGAGGAGTCAGAGAACATTGCCAAACTGTTCCTCGATAAGGAGGTTCTCGGTTTCGACATGGAATGGAAGGCATTCCCCGACCTCGGCGGCATCAAGAACAACATCTCTCTCATCCAGCTCGCGTGCGAGCACCGCATCGCCCTTTTCCACATCGCGCTCCATCGCGGCGAGACCACCAGCCAGTTGCTCGCCCCGACCCTACGGAAGATCCTCGAGTCCCCGCGCATCACCAAGACCGGCGTCGCAATCCTCAGCGCGGACGGCCACCGCCTGAGACGGTATATGCGCCTGCGCCCGCGCGGTCTCATGGAGCTCAGCCACCTGTACAATCTCGTCAAGTACGCAGCGACGGAGCCCGAGAAGGTCAACAAGTCGCTGGTGGCGTTGGCGAGGCAGTGTAAAGAGCATTTGCAGTTGCCGCTGCTGAAGGACAAGGTGCGGCGGAGCAACTGGACCAAACCGCTCAACCAGTCGCAGATCGACTATGCTGCCAGCGATGCCTACGCCGGCTTCATGCTCTATCACGTTTTGGAGGCAAAGCGAAAGGTGCTGCGGCCGGTGCCTCCTCCACCTGGCCACGCCGAGCTTGGTCTCCCAATCCGTCTTACCGACGAGGACGAAGCAGCGGCACCCGGATCCGCGCAATCGCGTGCCAGCGAATTAGACGAAGAGCTGGATCCCGTGTCCAAGCGACTCTTTGCTGCTCTACGACAGCGTCGCAATGAGATTGCCAAGGAGAAGAACATCGTCCCCATCGTAGTGGCGCTGGATCGTACTCTGCTCCGTATCGCACGCTTGAGGCCGCCCCACGTGGACGGTATCAAATTTCTCAACGGTATCGGTGGGAGGAGAGAGGACCGCTACTGTGTTGAGTGGTTGCGCGTGGTACGGGACCACACGTTCGACGCACAGCCGACACCGTCATCCAGCACCAGCACCAGCGAAGAGCCGTTTCCTTCTGCAACCACCCTCAATGTCCTCAAAACAAACTCCCTCTCCACCCAACACCTGCCCTCTCCACCGACATCTTCCCCACCTCTCGCCCTCGACGCCACCGTCCGCCCTCTCTTCTCCGCCCTCCTCGCCCTACAGATCCGTCTCTCCCCGTCCCCCACCTCCTCCCTCGCGCAGCAGCTCGTCGCCCCCGACATCACGCTCCAGACCCTAGCGAACCGTCGTCCGCGCACCCTGCACGAGATCGAGGCTATCCTGGCGGGCTGCGAGATGCCGGAGCTGGCGCGGCGGAGGGGCGTCGATCTGGTCGCGTTCATGACTAGACATGGTCCTGCGCAATCGATGAAGACCACGACGACTACCACGACTACGACCGCCAATGCAACTGCGACTACGGCGAGGGGCGACGAAGAAAAGTTTGGCGGCGCGCTGCAGAGATCGTCCGCACCGACACCTTCGCCGTCGCCATCGAGTGTGCAGGCCGCAACACGACCTCCACCAAAAGAGCGCGGAGACACGCCAGCAGTGGCACACCACCTCGCCCGAGCCTGCAACCGCTCGCCCACCGCTGTCTCTACCTCTACCTCTACCTCACACGCCCAGCCACAACCACGGCGGCAGGATGGCCGTGTGCCGCTAGGCGCGGTATCGCCCAACAAGCAACCGACGACCCAAACGGGCGGCACGCCCGCGCCGTCGGATCTGCTGAACCGCTCCTCTGACCAGCGCGGCTGCGCGAAAGGCGCGGCGGCGTGCGAGGTCGTCGATCTGACCGGCGACGACGAGACCGGACACGCCGACGCGGGCGGAGGCAATGATACGGAAAGGCTTGAGGCTGGTCCGCTGCGGAGGGAGCGCGGAGGACGGACCGGTGCGACTAGAGGCACGGGAGCGCTGCGCGGGGGCGCGGCGGTCGCGCGACGCTCGCGGCCGCAGACGCGCAGGCTCTAGGCTCTTTGCGCCTTTTGGGCACTCGGTCTGCACGGAGCGAGAGGGGTGGCGAGGTTCGGCGTGGAATTGGGATTGAAATTGGATCTGGAGTTTGAATTGGAATCGGACATGGCGTTGGAGTTGGAGTTGGAGTTGGAGATGGAGCCCAGGCCGACCCCTGGGGTTCGGCGCCAGCGACGACCCACCCGCACCGCATTCGAGGATTCGGACAGGGCTGCTAGGTAGAGGATTCTTGCAGCATAGTCTGAACACACACACACATCCTGTCCTGCCCTGTCCCGTCCCGTCCAGCCAAGACAACCCTTGAACGCGCACGCACGCACGCACGCACAGGGGCTTCTCCGTCAGGGAGCTCAGCTTCGGCGGTGGAGGAAAAGGGTCACCGGCGACGGGACGGGACGGGACGGGACGGGACAGGGAAAGAGGGGGGGGGATGATGGGGTCGAGAGCACGTTGCGGTTCGCGAGCGAGGTACGGAGGCGCGGATGGTATGTGATTCGAGAGCATGTTGCAGGAGCCAAGGTAGCCTAGCAATTCCCATCTAACGCGGCTCGCCGACTCCCCCCTGCGTTCGCCCCCGTCTTGCTCGTGCAGCGGGCCGTGTCGCTCGATCCGTCGCCCACGGTTCCCCTTTGCTCCGCGTTCTTTGCTGGCCCGGCAAAGCGGCCAGTTGCTGTACATGCCCGAGCCAGACGAGCCAAGCCGCAGACCGCCGCCCGAAGCACGCCGCACGCCGCACGCCGCCCTCGTCTTTGCGTGGTTGCCAGGTCGATAGGTAGGTAGGCCGGGTTTGGGGGTGGTTTAGCTGTTTAGGTAGTTGCGGATGGCGCCTGTGGACGGAGGAGAAGTCAGCCGGGGGTCCGAACCGCGTGCTCTGTATTCCCAACGCCGCACGGCACAACGAGCGATAAGGCGCCGACGGTGGCCACTACCCCTGCCCACCACACAAACACGGGGGACACGTACCCTGCAGCTTCTGCGCGCCCTCGCCGAGCAGATTCGTCAAGTTGTCGATGTCGTCGCCGGCCGTGACGCCGAACTTGCGCACAAAGTCCTTCGCGGCCCCCTCCAAGTCGCCGTAGTTCTCGTTGGCCGGGTCCTCGTCCGGCCGGCCAAAGTACGCGTTCGACGAGATGGCCGTGGCGCCCTCGAAGCCCTGCAGGCGCGTCTTGGCTTCGCTCTGCACCGACGGGTCGAAGGCGGCGCGGCCGAAGAACTCGTCGGACGAGATGCCCTTTTGGCCGCCGAATTTCTGGCGCGCGTATTTCTCCGAGTCGTCTTGTGGGTGCGTGCGGTTAGCATGGGACTGGTTGGACGGGAAGGTGCTGTGTTTGTGAGAGGTGTGACTGCGGTAAGGGGCTTCTTACCTTCTTGCACACCTCTGCTGCCGCCCACCGATCCGAAGCCCATCTTCTTCGGCGCCGCTGCTGGCTTCGAACCGCCGACCTGTCCAAAGCCCAACCTCGACATGCCCACACCCAGTCCGGTCGCGTCACCGCTGCCACTCCTTGTAGCGCCGAATCCGCTCCGGCTGGGGCTTATCGGGGTCGGGCTGGCGATCTTGATTTGTTCTACGGGTTGCGCGGTTTTGACCTGGGTCTCGCTGCGCTCCTCTTCTGGGTTGTACCCCAGCTTCTCTATCCGCTCGGCCTCTTCTTTTGCCTTCTTCTCGGCGGCTTCGAAATCCAGTGCGCCCGCATCCACCTTCTTGGCGCCTAGCTTGGTCTTCTTGGCGCCTAAGATGTTCGTCTTCCGAGGTGCACTGGTCGTGGCGGTCTTTCTGATGGCCGAAGAGGACGTCGTGCGAGGTGCCGTTGGCGCGCTCGAGCTTGAAGGGTCGCTGGGGCCTGACAGTGGCGACTTAGGCCGTGCTGCACCGTTGCCGTTCGTAGGTGGGTTCAGGAATGGGGATGCTGTTCGACTGCTGTGACCGAGTGGCGTACCGGTTCTCGAAGGCGGGTTGCTCGGGCGCTTGATCGTAGGCTTGTCCCAAGAAGAGAAGAAGTCGTCTTCGGGTTCGCCTGCCGGTGTTTCTGTTCCACTCCCTCCGCCCACTTCGGCATCGGTGATTACGACTTCTTCGGGGTATCTGCGTGACCTTAGTTGAGGCGGCGTCGAGAGACCCAACGTGTTACAAACTCACTGTTGCGCATCCGCAGCACACCTCCGGCCCAGCTCCTCCTTGTACTTGGTCGCGGCGTTCGATGTGTACTTCGTTTTCGGATCCTTGCTAGCAAGAGCTGCGGATCCACCGTGTGACTGGAAGTACTTGGTCGCCGACTCGTTGCCCCCGACCTTCATGATCCGCAACTGGTCCCATTGCCATACTGTGGAGTCTCCTGTCAGCTGCGAACGGCCAGCACGGACTGCACGGGTGCGTACTGTCGAGGTTGGTTGAGCGGACGAAGGAGATGTGGACTCCGAGGTTTCGGTGATTCGCCGAGCAATCGAGGCAGAGGTAAATGCCGAAGGGGACAGACGACCATGTCGGGTTCTTCGCACCGCAGTCAAAGCAGACCTCAGAAGTGTCAGCGAGGCGAGGCGACGCAGGAGGTGTCTGTTGACTGGAGGCAAGATACCTTGTTTGCGGGCTTCGTCTTCAATTTCTCGAAGATCTTTTGCGATTGAGTCTTGGTGGCCAGACTCATGTTGGCGGTGTCAATCGAGAGCAGTGGTAGAACTAGAGAGGCAGTGCTTCGGAGGGGGTTTGGGATTCGGTGTTGATGGATTCGACGTCTGTTGGAGACGTGGATGGCGGATCTGTCAGCGGCGCCCCCTAGTGTCGCGCAGGGCCGAAAGTCTTGGCATCAACTGCAACTGAGCCCGCTGCTGTCCCCCCGCAACCGTTGGTCTTGATGTTGGTCTTGATGAGTGCCACGGTCGCCTCCCACCGGAACATGGAATCTCCAAGAGTGCACGAGAAGACATAGAACAGCGACAGCGCTGCAGACGTCCTTGACCAACTCGCTGTGTACGGCGAGACTGCAGGCGCTGCAATGGCAGACGATCGAATGCAGGGAGTGCTGAGAGACGCAGCAGACGCCGCTGCCCTCGTGAGTCGCCCTCTCCACAACGAAGGAAGCAGCGTGTTCATTGCCGGTGAAGGTGGTCCGTCTGTCGTGGCAGCGCATGCTGTCGGCCTGGCTATACACGCCCGCGGGCATCCTTCTGATCCTCGCCGCCTGCTTCGGCGTCAATGCCCTGATCGGACTCAGCGCCGTCTCGTTCCCAGCGGGCGTGGCGTGCATGATCATGCTCTTCGTCACCTTGATTGCCTGCGAGGCCGTCTTTGGCGACAGGAAGACGAGGAAGGTCGTGGCGCTGCTGGACATACCGGTACTGCCAGTCTTCTACTCCTTCTTCGCGGCCAAGTCCCCTGCTCATCACAGCACACAGTGCGGCTTCGCTCTCCGATACATCAACATCTTCTTCTGTCCCTCCTTCGTCCTGCTCCCTCTGAGCCCTGCCATCAGCGGCGTCGAAGTCGGCAAGATCATCGCCGTGTTCAGTCAGTCCCTTCCCCCGTCCCCCCCCCCAACCTCACCCCACCGTACTGAGCCGTCCCAGTCGTCGGCTACGGCGTCATGCTCGCCTTCACAGCCTACTTCGTGCGCGGCCTGCAGATCGTCCTCGGCACCCACAAGCGCGCCATGACCGAGCGCGCCGAGGAGATGGGCGACGAAGACGACGACATCCCGCTGACACAAGTCCGCCACGCATCCGACGCCTCCGAAGCAGCGTCGATGGAGCCGTCGTCCCGCCGAGAGTCGGCGCCGCTGCTCCTCGAAGAGCTGCGAGCGCCTCTCCGTGCCCAAGATCCCGACCGCATCACCGGCACAGGCGGGCCTCCGGCCGCAGCGTCCAACACCGAAGCCCTCCCCTCCCCGACGCTGCTCCGGCAGAACCCACTCCCCCTGACGCGCCCGCAGCGATGGGCGACCTACATCAACGCACGCGCCGACATCCTGACCTACAGCGGCATCTTCCTCCTCGCCGGCCTGCCGACCTACTACGGCGCCGGGTACGCGATGCCGGCCCAGCTCGCGCTCAACGTGCTCGCCTACTTCTTCGCCCTCTCGCTGCCGCCGCGGTGGAGGAAATACCTGCACCCCGTGCTCGTCTCCTCCGCCCTCACCATCCTCGGCATCTGGGCCCTCGCGCTCTGCCGCCGCGACAGCCTCTTCGACGGCCTGCACGCCTACAGCACCAAGACGCGCTATCTGCAGCTGTGGGGCGCCGTCACCAAACCCGCTCCCACCGGCACGACCAGCGCCACACCACCGCAGCGCCGCCCGCCCGGCGCCGGCGACCTGTTCAGCAGCGTGCTCGACGTCAGCATCGTGGCGCTGGCGCTGCCCATGTTCCAGTACCGGCACGAGCTGCGCCGCCACTTCCTGCCCATCATCATCCCCAACGTCGCCATCAGCGTCGCCTCCCTCTTCGCCTACCCGGCCCTGTGCGCCGCCCTGGGCATCTCGCCGCCGCGCGCGCTCAGCTTCGCCAGCCGCAGCCTGACCCTCGCCCTCGCCACGCCCGCCACCGCCAACCTCGGCGGCGACCTCAACCTCGTCGCCGTGCTGTGCATCATGAGCGGCATCATGGGCGTGCTCGTGGGGCCGTGGGCGCTGGACGTCCTGAAGATCCCCGAAGGTGCGTCGCTCCTTCCCTTCCCCTTCTCCCCCCCCCTCCTCCCCGTCCTCGCTCGCACCCCCGTTCCACCCGAGCGTGAGCGGCGCAGCCGCACGCACGGTGCCCCCCCGTACCCGAACCTCGCTGACGCCCGGTCCGCCCGCAGACGACTACATCACGCGCGGCGTCACCCTCGGCTCCAACTCGTCGGCGGTCGCGACCGCGCTGCTGCTCGCCTCGGACCCGCGCGCCGCCGCCTTCTCCTCGCTGTCCATGAGCCTCTTCGGCACCGTCACGGTCGCGCTGACGAGTGTCCCGCCGCTCGTCCGGCTCGTCGCCGGCCTCGTCGCGCTGCCGTAGCGGGAGGCGGGGGGTGATGGTGGGGGTGGGGGCGTTATCAGACTTCGCCGCGCATAATCCTGCACACGTCGTATGGTCTCTGTGCGCGTGTACGTGTATATGCGTGTGTACGTGTACGTGTACGTCTACGTTGAGAGCGAATGTGTCACATCACGTGCGTGCAGTGCAGAGCAAGTGCAGAGGGGTGAAGGGAGATGAGGAGACGAGGAGACGAGAGCGGTGTGGTGGGCGGTGGGAGCGGGGGCCTCGTACGGTTCACACCATCGACCGAGACGAGGTGGAGAGGGGGGGGGCGTTCCGATGACGCTGCTCGGCCCCCGGACTGCGGTCGGACGGGACCGGCGGGTGGAGGTTGTGTCAGACAGAAGTCACCACGTGTGGGCGTCGTGAGGAAGGCGGGCCACGAAGGTTCACGCGACTGGCCACGTTCATTTGACCTTAGGGCGGCCCCGTACTACGCACGATACCAGGCGCGACAAAAAGCAACCCGGCCAGCGCCGTTCCCTTTTCTTTTTCTATGGATCCCGCACATCACGACGCTCCAGCCCCGACCTCCGGCGCGTCGACGACGGGCTCCTCGTCCGTCTTCACCTGGACGCCGCCCGCGACGGTCCGGCCAGTGCCCCAGGCCTCGAAGCCGTCGGCGGTGATGCGCACGGCGCCGGCCTGCACGAGCGCCGTCTGCAGGTCGTCGATCAGGTCCGAGATGTCCTCGATGCCGACGCACAGCCGGACGATGTCCTCGGGCATGTGGCGCTCGGCGCGCGTCTTGGCGTCGATGCTGGCGTGGCTCATGCGGCACGGCATGCTGATCAGGCTGTTGACGCAGCCGAAGGAGACGCTGATGCCCCAGATCTTGGTGGAGCCGACGATGCGCTCCGACACGTCGACGTCGCCCGTCTCGAAGGACAGCACGGCGCCGGCGCCGCGCGCCATCGACCAGTGCAGCGCGTGCTGCGGGTGCGACTTGAGCCCGGGGAAGCGCACGCGGAAGCCGCGGGCTTCGAGGAACTCGGCCACGGCCTGCGCGTTGCTCTGCTGCTTCTCCATGCGGATGGCGAGCGTTTTGATGCCGCGCATCAGCAGGAAGCACTCGTTGGGCGGCAGGCCGCAGCCCGTGGCGTTGATGGTGAAGAAGAGCTTGTCGCCGATGGTCTCATCCTTGACGGCCAGCACGCCCGCCATGACGTCGTGGTGCCCGCAGAGGTACTTCGTCGCCGACTCGTACACGATGTCGGCGCCGAGGTCGAGCGGGTTCATCAGCATGGGCGACAGCATCGTGTTGTCAACGACGACGAGCGCGCCGGGGTTCGCAGCGTGCACTGCTGTTGCGATGGCGGGGATGTCGACTATCTTGATGAGGGGGTTCGTCGGCGTTTCGAGGAGTACCAGCGCGGTTTTCGGGTTGATGGCTGCTCGCACGCTTTCCGGATTCGTTGTGTCGACGTGATGAACGGTGATGCCGTTGTTGGTTGCCAGGTACTTTAGCAGTCTGTTGGTGCCGCCGTATAGATCGTCACCTGTCACCACCTCGTCGCCGGGTCGCAGCAGCCGAGTCACCACGTCCAGAGCGCCCATGCCAGAGCTGACCACTAGGGCGCGGGACGCCGACATGATCTTTGCGAGATGCCGCTCTAGGTGTGTGCGTGTTGGATTGCCAGAGCGTGTATAGTCGTATTCGCCTCCACCACTACCCGACGTTTGCTTGAAGGTCGCAGACTGTTAACGCGCACTGATCAGCCATTGAGCGCGCATTGCCGGAGGACGCAAGCCTATAGCGCGGGAAGCGCTTCAGACGGAAGGGCGAGCACGCACCTGGTATATGGGCATGCTACTGGCATTGTACTGGTCGTTGCTCTCCGTGTATACCAACTCGGTGGCCAGAGCATACTTCCTCCCCGGACGCGGACTCGAGGGTGCTGGCGAGGGGGGGAAGTCGTGACCGTCGAGGTCGATGTTCGGGAAGGGCTTCTTGCTCATGGTGTGACAAGGACGCCCGAGCTCGCAGTGAACAGTCGGGTAGGGCGCTGCGAGCGGTGGGTAGCTTGAGTGACGAGCTCTCGGACGGGGGCGTGTGGCGGGCGAAATGCGGTGGGTGTGCGTAGCAGTTGGGATTACAGTGGGCACGGCGAGGTCGGGGATTCGAGAGGTCGGTTGGTGAGAAGATTGGAGGGCAGAGGTAGTGGTCGATGGTGCGTTAGGGTGGCCGAACAGTTGGATACAGGTAGGTGGTCGTGTAAGGGATGCAGGACGAGCAACCGTCAACAGTCTCGACGTCGATACAGACTTCCGGGGTTCAGCCCTTCCATGGTCAAATGCTTTGGCGCTGCGCTGACGCCATTCGCTTACCGCCGCTCCTCGGCGCCGAAATCGCTGCTCTGTTCCTGCGGGCTGCGGCTGCAGATGTTCATCGAGGCTTCCCCATCACTGTAATCCATTTGAAACACAGGTACGGTCGGACTCAACAATCTGCAAGCTGATCGATGTGAACAGCTACCAAGTCAAACGTGAAGCCGGAACGCAAACCACAAGCACAACGGACTCTTTCACTCGTGTCTCGGAAATGCAAGGTCTCCAGGTACCCAAAGTCTCTGTCAGCCTCAGATCTTATATACTTCCTTCACTGTCCTGTCCTTGCCAATTACAAGCCTTAATTGCCTACCCTTCTGCTCACCGAACACACCGGATCGTAGCGTCTCGGTGTATAGCTCGTACGCTGGGTAATCTGCCGTGCGTCCAGTCAGTAGGCTTCAAGACCCGGGGCTGCTCTACGGTGTTACTCACACCCATCGACGAATCTGACCACTTGCTCGTCTGTCATACCGACACCCTTCGCCGCGCGCATAGCGGCTTCTTGCTGGAGTCGCCAGTCGTACACATACTGGGCGTTCTCGGCATCACTTTCGAGCGTCAGCCTCCAGCGCTGTGTCTCTGTGCTCTGTGCTCCGAATGTACTCACATGTGTACGAAAGCATCCAGGGAACTAAATGAGTATGTCAGCACTGCGTTGACGAGACATGACTTCACTTGATGGTACTACTTACTTAGTCAACACATCATAGCCTTGCAATGATTCGTTGACAAACTGGATATCTGCAAGAGTATGTCTGCCCAGCCTACCACGTCCTTCTCCCGCCTCTTCTCTCGCTTTCGCTTCCCTCCATTGCCTCTCCAGCTGTTCTTCGCTCAACGGTCTGAAGCCTACGCACCATCCCTCGAATACGACGACCTCAATCGGCTTCTCCCCCGGTTGATTAACTGCGATCCATGTCGATTCGTCGGCGCGATCACCCTGACCGTTGAATGCGCTCTTGTCATATACAGGAAGACGGAGTGGCTGCCGCTGCTTGATAGCGTTGAAGAGCGATACGCCAAGAGCCAGGTCGTGGGTCGATGGCTGTCCACGGTGCTGAACTAGCGGATTGTAAGGATGCCGCTGGGCTAGGGCCACCTGAGCGGAGTGCGAGAGATACAGATCGTCTATGGAGAGGACGATGGTGGGAAGATTGTAGGGAGGTGAGCGGAGAGTGTTGCAGAGGGTTGAAACCTATAACGCACAACTTAGGATATGCACGAAGACCTGTACGCGACGCACGAGATCTTTCGCCTCTGCTCGAGGTTGAGGGATCACACGTTGTGTGCAATACCGATACTTGCATTCCTCATTCTTTATACAGCCAACCATCTTATCGCAGAAAAGACAGCAATTTGCAAGTAGCCCACCAATGTACAAAGACGTGATCAACTCAAGGAGGGACTGGGAATGCCACTTGCAAACAAACGTGGGCTTACCCTACCAGAGTCGTCTTGCCAGCGCCTTGGACACCGTTCAAGCCCAGGAAGAATGGTGGAACGACGTTGCCTCTGCTTCCATGCTTGATACGATGGGCTTGCAAACGTTCCAATATGAAGGGAATACAATGCTCGGACTTGTCATCGATAACTGGAACCATCTTGGCTCCTTCGTAGATGTCCAAGGCCCAAGTCGTAGCCGTTGTTTGTTGCCGTCAAGTTGTGTTCATCCACCTTTCGAAGCACATGTCGGCACGCTGGAATACCGAGCCGAGGTCCCGCGATCCATCATCAGCAGCTTTGTCCCTCTTCACAAGCTAAGTCACTATCTACCTTTCCTCTCCTCTCCATACATCCCAAACCACTCCTATAGAGCACTCTGATCCAGGTGTGCCATCAAATCAAAATGGGAGACCAACTACGCTTCGACGGTCAAACGGTCGTTGTTACAGGCGCTGGCGGAGGGCTCGGGAAAGCGTAAGCTGCATGGTCGAGTCCTATTGTGTTTCCGTCACTGACGACCGTCTTTAGCTACGCTACCTTTTTTGGATCTCGAGGCGCTAATGTCGTTGTTAACGACCTGGGCGGGTCATTCAAGGGTGAGGGCAAATCGTCAAAGGTATGTGGAATATACACTGATCAGCAGAGGCTTGTCTGACATCTGTAGGCTGCTGATGTAGTCGTCGACGAGATCAAAGCCGCCGGCGGAAAGGCAGTGGCCAACTACGACAGTGTCACAGACGGAGACAAGATCATTCAGACCGCTATACAGGCCTTCGGACGGATAGATGTCCTCATCAACAACGCAGGTATTCTTCGGGATATCAGCTTCAAGAACATGAAGGATAGCGATTGGGACCTCATTATGGATGTACATGTTCGCGGAGCATACAAGGTATGTCGGAAGCTGGACCTATAGGCTATGTGTACTCATTGTGGGACAGTGTGCAAGAGCAGCGTGGCCTCATTTCCGGAAACAGAAATACGGACGTGTGATCAGCACCGCCTCTGCAGCAGGTCTGTTTGGCAGCTTTGGTCAATGCAACTATTCCGGTTAGTGAGCAATCCAGTCTTGATGCCTCAGCTATACTAAAGGTATGCAGCGGCCAAGCTCTCACAGGTCGGCTTCACCGAGTCCCTAGCGAAGGAGGGCTTCAAATACAACATTCTCTGCAATACCATCGCTCCGATCGCGGCCTCCCGAATGACCCAGACAGTCATGCCACCGGACGTCCTGGACAACCTGAAGCCAGACTGGGTTGTCCCTCTGGTTGCTGTACTCGCTCATTCATCAAACACGTCAGAAACAGGCGGAATATTTGAAGTCGGTGGAGGCCATGTCGCAAAGCTGCGATGGGAGCGCGCGAAGGGTGCGCTTCTTAGGGCGGATAGCAGTTTGACATCCGGTGCTATATTGGCGAAGTGGGACGGAGTGAACGACTTCTCGGAACCAAGCTACCCCGCAGGCCCCGCAAACTTTATGGAGCTGCTCGAGGATGCACAGAAACTCCCTAGCAATCCTGCAGGTGAGAAGCTGGACTTCAAGGGCAAGGTTGCTCTGATCACCGGATCCGGCGGAGGGTGAGCACGTAAATTGCCCTGGTACAAGTACATTCACTGACGCAAAGTAGGCTTGGACGCATCTACGCGCTCCAGTTTGCGGCACAAGGCGCAAGAGTTGTCGTCAACGATCTGATCAGCCCAGACGATACTGTTCAGGAGATCAAGAAGATGGGCGGCGAGGCAGTCGGTATCAAAGCATCTGCCGAAGATGGTGATGTTGTCGTGAAAGCAGCCATTGACGCCTATGGCCGTATCGACATCGTTGTCAACAACGCCGGTATCCTTCGCGACAAGGCATTCCACAATATGACCGACGAGATGTTCGACCAGGTCCTAAACGTTCATCTGCGAGGGACGTACAAGGTCACAAAGGCTGCATGGCCGTATTTCTTGAAGCAGAAGTACGGACGAGTCGTAAACACCACAAGCACCAGCGGCATCTACGGCAACTTTGGTCAAGCCAACTACGCCGCTGCAAAGTGCGGTATCCTCGGTTTCTCTCGTGCGTTAGCAAGAGAGGGCGCCAAGTACAACATCTTCGTCAACACTATTGCTCCGAACGCTGGGACAAACATGACGAGGACCATTATGCCCGAAGAGATGGTGCAGGCCTTCAAGCCTGATTACGTCGCTCCGCTCGTTGTACTCCTTTGCTCTGACAAGGTTCCAGACCCACCTACAGGCCGCCTGTACGAAGTCGGCAGTGGCTGGCACGCACAGACAAGGTGGCAGAGGACCGGTGGTCACGGATTCCCGATCGATGTTCAACTTACCCCTGAAGCTGTGCTCAAGGTCTGGGACCGCATCGTCAACTTCGACGATGGACGGGCAGACCACCCAGAGAGCGGCCAGGACGGCCTTAAGTCCATCATGGCGAACTTCGAGAACAGGAGCAGCGGGAAGAAGGGGTCCAAGAAGGAAGGGAAGGTTGACAGGGAGATTCTTGACAACATCGAGAAGGCCAAGAAGGCGAAGGCGGAGGGAAGCGAATACTTTTACGACGAGAAAGACGTAATTCTATACAGTAAGCATTTACAGAACCAGTGGTCAGAAACATCCACACAGTACTGACACGCATACAGATCTGGGCGTAGGAGCCAAGAAGACCGACCTACCTCTAGTCTTCGAGAACGACGACAACTTCCAAGTCCTGCCCACCTTCGGCGTCATCCCGCCCTTCAACGCCGTCGCGCCCTTCTCCATCGGCGACGTGGTGCCGAACTTCTCGCCCATGATGCTCCTTCACGGCGAGCAGTACCTTGAGATCCGCAAATTCCCCATCCCCACCGAGGCGAAGCTGATCTCCTACCCCAAGCTCATCGAGGTCGTCGACAAGGGCAACGCCGGCATCGTCGTCACCGGCACCACCACCAAGGACGCCAAGACCGGCGAGGACGTCTTCTACAACGAATCCACCGTCTTCGTCCGCGGCTCCGGCGGCTTCGGCGGGCCCGCAAAGGGCGCCGACCGCGGCGCCGCCACGACCGTCTACAAGCCGCCGCAGCGCGCGCCCGACGCCGTGACGGAGGAGAAGACGACGGAGGAGCAGGCGGCCATCTACCGCCTCTCGGGCGACCGCAACCCGCTGCACATCGACCCGGCGTTCAGCAAGGTCGGCGGCTTCGCCACGCCCATCCTGCACGGCCTGTGCTTCTTCGGCTTCAGCGGCAAGCACGTCTTCCAGAAGTTCGGCCGGTTCAGGAACGTCAAGGTCCGCTTTGCCGGCACCGTCCTGCCCGGCCAGACCCTCGTCACCGAGATGTGGAAGGAGGGGAGCAAGGTCGTCTTCCAGACCAAGGTCAAGGAGACGGGCAAGCTCTGCATTGCCGGCGCGGGGGCCGAGCTGATGGAGAGCAAGAGCAAGCTGTGAGTTTTGGTCGAGCGAGCAGCAAACGCGTTGGGCGTTAGGGTTCTGTCTGTATGATGAAGCAGGGCAACGAATTCAGTTAAAAGTCGTTGAAAAGCTACACACAAGACCAGCCTCCGTGAAAACTTGGCGCTACCGTCGCAGCGCTCAAGACCATCTGGCGTACAGCGTGATAAAGCTTCGTACTACTATGCAAACACGAACAGCTATTGAACAGCCACTCTCTCCACGCACAGACGCTACACGCAGGCGCTCCCACAGCTCACAGACCCCCTGAGACACTCCATCCGCTACCCACCCTACGCGCTGCGTCGTCGGCTTGGGTAAGCCCGCTGCGCGTGATGCATCTCTGCTCGATGATGCGAGCGTGGCGCGACGCATGCTGCAGCAGCGCGCGCCGGCTCGAGATGCGCGACGGGGACGAGGCCCGGCGCGACGGTGTTGGCGAGTCGCAGCACGACGGCGCCGTGGCACCTGGCGCGGCGCCAGAGCGCCTCTGTCGCGGCGGCCGCGTCCGGGCGGAGCTCGATGTCGTCCATTGCGAGCTTGTCGTCGAAGTCGGCGAACTGGCACATGTTGATGTACGCGCCGCCGCCGAGCTCCAGGACGCGCGGCTTCGCGACGACGAGCAGCGCGGTCAGGAAGTAGAACGCGCGCGGCGACTTGGGCATCGCCCGCGTGTCCTCGAGCCGGATGCGCTGCAGCTTGCGTGCGAGCTGGGGCGCGTGGAGCACGAGGAGTGGTGCCTGAGCGGTGCTGAAGCGGAAGGTGTTTTGCGCGTACAGGATGCGAGCTGCCTCGTTGTAGACGGATTTGCTGACGCGCAGGATGCCGCAGTCGAG
>NAJN01000650.1:0-19296 GCA_005059845.1 Cryomyces minteri | reverse complement strand
CGCTCATGGCAATGGCAGCTTCTTGCAAGCACATCATCCAAATCGTGCAACTGCTCGAGGAACGGAGCATGAGTTTCTCCTTCTGTCTCAATAAGAATGAGCTCCTTGTTCTTTCAGGATTTGGTATTCTGTTTCAAGGAATTGACCTCAAGCAAGAAGGAAAGATGATGAAGGACGGACAGAAGATGACATCCGCTGTTGTCGGTATCCTGGAACGGTCGTCACCTTCTGCTGCTGTCGAGTTTGGACGTATTGCCAACGCGTTGCTGCCATCTGGAGAAAATGCAAAGCCAAAGATGCCTGCCTTCTCGCGCCACAACTCAGACGGAGTCATGCCCGCCCCACAAGATACACCTTCGTCGACCCGCAAGCAGCTCAAGGCTATTGCCTCTCGCTTCTCCGCGGCAACGATCAAGTACGTACGACCGGAGCCGAAAGACAATCGAAGAGCAACTGTACCGAATCTAGTACTTCCCGAGTTTGGGCAACGCGCCCAAAGCCAGCTTAGTGTATCTTCAATCAGATCAGATCCCTCGCACATGGCACGCTCGGAACCGGCCATGAGTCCCAGCTACGGCCAACCGCGCGCGCCCGTCGCTTCTGCTCTGAAGTCGACGAGGTCGAGCGCGTCAATGACGACGCCCAACCTCGACTATCTCTCTTTCTCCAATGCTCCCACACCTAGCCAATACCCACCGGTGAACACCAAGATCGAGTGTCAGCCAACAGACTGGGAACGCCTTCTGGCGAGCATCGACAATGGGCAGACGAACATCTACGACAATATCTACGGTGGTCCAGCCGTAGAGGCGATCATGGATGTGCCTCCGCTCGCGTCTACCGCAGATGCTCATCTGGCATGGTCGCCGGGTATCTGGACTCTCTGCAGTGGTGAAGCTACCGGCGCTGGGAACAGCGCCGCGCAGAGCGAGAGTGTTCTGAGCTTCTCAGATGAGAGCTTCACGAGCGGCGAGGACTTCAGCGCGGCCGAGTGGGGTTCGAGCAGCAGCGCAAATGGATCGGATGCATACAGGGGTATCATGATGCCGGAGCTGGGACATCATAGCGGTGGTGGACCGGGCATGGGTGGGCTAGATGCGACGTTTGGCTTGTAGATGTACTGAGCGTTTGGTTCGGAAGATTGGGCCTGAAAGATCAACTCGGAGAGTATCTGTGAACGGGGCTGGAGTTCTCATTGGCATGTTTCCCATGGGCAAGATGTGATCGGTTCTCGCTGATACCGTTGGGACTGGACACTAAAACGTCAGTTGGCGCAGGCCTTTTTGTAATTTACTTAAGAAATCGTTCTTGATCTCTCTGCTATGCAATGAGAGTACAGGTAGGTCTAGTCTCTTCTTGCCTGAATTCGACATTGTCGCACACCCATCGCAAGACTGCGTCCGCGTTTCTGCTACCAGCTGCTTTTCTCACGATCGTACGATCTGTTGACGGCATTCCCTCCATGTCTTCCCCCCAGATCCCTCCTCGGCCCTTTCCCACCGACTGGCCATGGCTACCTCAGCACTACGTGGTCTCAAGACACCAGAGCGCGGAAGACATGCAGCAGCACAGCAACGGCGGACAGCATCGCAAGAGCTTCGCCAGGTCGCCGTCCCACCAGCGCCCTTCATCCTTTCAGCCAGTCAGCAACAGGCACGAGAAGCAACCATCCAACGGCGCACGAATACCAACGCGCAAGCCAACTGAGGCCACTTTGCACCAGGAGGACTCGGTCGCGGTCCCCGGTACACAGCGAGTTGCGAGCCTCGACCGCCACTGTCTTTCCGACGGCACGGCGAGCCAGCCGATCACACGGCACTCCGAGTCGATCGGGCAACTCTCGGATCGCACGGCCGCCGTGCACTCTGCCACACTGCTGACGAGTTGGCGGTGTCCGCACGGTCCGCTTGCGACACCCTGGGGGCGCAGGGGCGTCGAAGCGATGCGTGATTCACTGCCGGCCTAGCTCCGTGCAGCGCCCATGATGCGCCGGACAGCGAGGTGAGATGCAGATGGTGCAGAGAGCTCGAGATCGGCAAGGGCGTGAGGACGTGTCGCGTGTCGAATGCAGCATCCATCGTGCTCGGGGTGGGAACTGGAGGTGTTGGGGAGGGGAAGGGAGTGAAGTGCAGACGGGATTCATTGCCATACCTAGTGTAAGGGCCGGCTACCGTGCCTTGCGCACGCGTGAGTAAGAGAACGAGTGGGAGCGTTGGTGCGTATGATGTAGGGAAGCGGATGGACAGGGGTTGAGGGGACGATGTTGTTGCGGCAGATTGATACGCACGACAGACGAGGCGCAACAGCAGCGAACATGAATTGGAGGTTTGCCTCGAGAAGCATAAGAAGACACTTCTCCCACATCTGCATGAGCGCCGCCAGACGAGGCCACACACGCCTCAGTAATCCCTCATCCCGCTCTTCTCATCCCCGCCACCATGCAGCATGCCCATACTACTCCCCGCCCTCCTCCTGCCCCTCCTCCCCCACACCTCCCTCGCCCACTCACTCAGCTGGTAGCACCAGCCGCCCGCAACCAGCACGCCACTGACCACGTTGACCAGCCGCACGAGCAGCGCCAGCAGGCCGCCCCACTCCTCGGCGATGGTCAGCAGGATCGGCTCGATGTCGAACTTGACGAAGACGCCCGGGACCTGGCTCTCGCCGACGACGTGCGATTGCTCGGTGACGGCGTACTGGTTCGTGAAGACCGTCGACGGGCTGAATAGGTAGCCTTGCTGCGTGTTGGCGGCGTCGGACGAGGAGGCGGGTGATTTGGTGGAGGGGACGTAGTCGGCGGCTGTCAGGGCCGACGCGTCGGTCGTGTAGATGGTGGGCACCACGGACAGGTAGTATTGATACTTGAAGAAGTGCGAATCGGTTGTTGCGAGCGTGTTGTCCAGCGGGTTGGTTAGCGACGGGTAGAAGGGCCCGAAGGAGAGTTCGTTAATCTGGTGGGAGAAGTTGAAGGCTGCGTGTCACGCATGCCAGAAGTCAGCGCGCCGTCCAATGTGACGAAAGATCTGGATCGATATGCCTAGACAAGCTGGCAGAGAGACAGACTCACCACTGTGATCCAGATGCTGGCCAAACTCCATATACCCGTGCCCACGGGCCGTGATGTGGAAGTCGCCCTGTACCTTGTTCCCCTCAAGACTGCCAAAGATACGACAGGAATCCGCTTCCACGCCGCGCCCCAGCTTCGGTGTCTTCGCAAACTTCCTCTTCCGCCTCGCCGCGCCCAGATAGTCATGCACATCCTCCTCCTGGTACCCATTCTCTGCGCCTGCTCCACCCCCGTCCAGACTCCCCTGCCCGATTAGCGAGTCGCCCAGCCTGTGGATCTTACGCCCGCTTCCCCATTGCGCCCAAACAGTGTCGTGTCGCGTCAGCGCCTCGCCGGCTAGGATGCGGTCGCCCGAGGCGTCTTGGACGTTGATATGCAGATCATGGCACTTCATGGCGATGACGATGTCGAGGTTAATCTGCAGGTCGTGCGAGATGCCCTTCTCGACGGAGAAGGCGTGGGTCGTGTGGCCGATGAACCATCGCCGAATTTCTGAAAAGGTGAGGAGGGTCGAGGCTAGGATAAGCAGGAGGGTCCAGACACCGCCGGTGGAGGTGCGAGTTTGGTAGGAGGGTTTCGTTTTAGCTGGCAGTCGGAAATGTGTCAGTCGTTGGATATGCTGTTCAGTGGCAGATCGTAGTATAGGATGGGGTTACTTACGAAAGGCATCGAAGGCCTTCACGGCGGACAGGCCTTTGGAGTCGCCGAAGGCACTCTCGTCGAGGCCATGGTTGGCAAATCCATTCATGGAGAACCCTGGCGCAGTGCTGGCCGCGTCTATAGAGGATGTAACCACGATTGAGGTCGTGCTGCGCGTGTTTCCAAAGGTCAGCAGGAATTCAGAGGTCGTCTAAAAAGGACAGCTTTCGGTAACCCTGAGAGTTATTCTTCCACATTTATCCACAAACACTTCCCTTACCAAGTTATTATCACCTAGAGTTTGCGTCTCCGACAGTGCCAAAGGTACTAAGTGCCAGTTCAATTGTAGGATATCGAGTTTCGCACACCTCTATTTGAATGGAATCCTCTTGGTACACCCAGGCGCCTACGCTCAAGCCAACGAGAGATACAATGAGAATGGTCACAGAAAAGCAAGTCTATGGGTGAAAATCATACACGCACGCCAATGCATTGAGACCCAGGCCATGCCAAACGCAATGCAAGAACGTATCGATCAAAATCGTCCATCCATGCCCTCCTCCAGACTCCTTTCACTCCCTTACTTCTTCAGGCTTCATATGTCAAATTCGTCGAGCCAGTGCCCAACGACAATCTTTCCCTCAGCGAAGCTCTTCCGATTCATCCTCACAATGATCGCAGCGTGCGTGTGACCCACTTTATGAATGTGAACCGGGTATTTACGCCATCCAACCTCGTCCAGTGCGTCAACCATGTCGAACTGGTCTTTGGTCAAAGCTAATGTAGGAAAGTCCAGTGGGCGTGAGTGAAGTGAATTCGGGAGCTGCGTATTGCTGTCGTTGCCGCCGGTGCCGAGGAGCTTCTCTGTGGACTCGGACGCCATGGAGTCGGAACGATGGGACCGCTTGCGTGAGAAGGACAGGGGTGAAGAGGTCTCCTCCGATCCAGCAGGAAGATACTCCTGGCTTTGTGCACCACCGAAGCCTTCATATACGCCTTCGCCCATACGGCGCGCGTCCTCGATTAAAAGCGGTATGCGGTAGTGTCCAGCTCCTAAGCCGGCTTCGTGCAGCCTGATGCGTTGAGCGCTGCGTATAGACTGGATGCCAGAATTGATCAGGAAGGCGGTGACGCCAAGTGGGATGAAAACCACTAGAGCGGCGAACAGGGGGATTTTGCTTAGGGTATTGCGGGTTGTGGCCGAGATGCGGTGGTATAGCGGGAGATCGCTTTCTGAAGGCTTTGGAGAAAGCGGATTGTCGGGATCGACCAGTACATCTTGGTAACCGGGAAGGTAGTTTAGCTTGATTGCGCTCAGATCAACGAAAGGGTCCGTCTTCGATATGCAGGTAGTATAGAAGACCGCAGATCTATCGTTCGTGATGTTCGAGTACAGAGAGCGATGTTTGAAACTTGCAAGCGCCTTGATGAAGATGGAGGAAGGGTCTGCCAGTACTGCAAGAAGCGGACGACCTGTATCGCGGAAGGAATCTATAGTGAAGAGCTGACGGCCAGAAGTGGAGAGAGTGCGGGCGCCTAGGATGTTCCATACATGATTGTGGAAACCAGTGAGCGGTGTTCGTACACCTAAATGGGGTGTCGCAAAGGTGGTGAAGTTCTGCGTAAGTGTGAGAAGGGCCGTGACAGCACCGCAACGAGTTCAGCTGAACATACCACCGGCTCCAACTTGTCGAACCAGCCTTTCGAGTAAAGTAGCCCAACCACATATCTCGCAACGAGACCACCCAGGGAGTAGCCAACGATGCTCAGCTTCTTGATCGTTTGCCCGTTCCGCGCTAGCTCCTCGATTGTGTCCTCGATCTCTTGGGTAACGCGCTCGGCGCCCGTCTCTATGCCATCGTATGTGAAGCTGCCGCTGTTGCGCTTGGCGACGAGGACGTGAAGGACGTCTTGGGGGTACCTTTCGCGTAGGGCCGATGCGAGGTATCCTAGATGCTTCGGGTTGCCCCAGAGGCCTATGAAGCAACGTCAGCGCCGGAATGCACGCGCGAAGAAGCTGCTGGGGTAGTCGAGGTGGCGCAGTTGTTGCAGGTTGACATGAAGTGTTATTGTTGCGGTGGTCTCCTGGAAGGCTCAGGCGCTCGGGTGGTTGCTGCAGAGTACGCTCTTACCGTGCACAAGAACGCAAAGGTGATCGGCCGCAGCTGAGGCGTTCAGGCCAGTTGTTTCCATGCCGTCTCGGTGGGTGATGATGGAGCGGTCCCAAGCAGAGGAAATGGCGAAAGGCAACAGTTTGGCGGTAGGCGGGAGGCAGCCCCGGAAGGCGCCTCGACGATCCTTCGTAGGGTCAGGCTGGCGGCTGGACGCTCTGATGATGCGGACGATCTCTCAGTGTGCAGGCGAGCGGGCCGGGGTGCGATCCGGGTGGTGGTCGAACGTTAGAGGCGACGGTACAGTTTAGCGTTGCTGAATGGCGGCAACAACCTGCAACAAACACGACTTGCAAGTAACAGGACAAGAGAGGCGGAAAGAACAGTAGGTGACCGCAGTGCTCCAGCTAAGCATTGAGAAGACCAGCAAGGGGGAGAGAGAGAGCAGAATCCAACACCGTCACGCGAGCGCCAGCGCGATAAGAGATTGTGCGTGACAGCAGCAGTCTGAACCACCCCTATTCTTCTCATTCCGAAGGCAGCTACCATTGCACCCGCAATTCGAGGGAGAGCGGTTGGTACAGACCAGCCACTTCCTCTGTGTGGCCATCTGCAGCGCCTGACGACGACGAAAGGTCTTGATCAGATTGGCCGTGAGGAGGGCGCATATAATGGACTCGTAACATAGGCCGACAATGTGAGAACAAGTTCGTCGTCGAGCATCTCTATATCTTTGATGCAAGCTCGTTCTTTTCAGTTGCAAGACAAATCAGCAGCTCGACCTAAAGATCATTGAGCGATCCAGCGAACCAGCAGTTTCAAAAGCAAGATCTCCGTCAAGTCCAGTCCTAGCTTCTTCATCCTATTGACCTTCTCTTACGGGCTGGAAAACGCATAATACTGCCACCGCGTCACATTTGTGGGCACCGGAAGGCTCGTGTAACCTCTGTGAGCTTCTCCGAGTCATTCGACATGTTCTCTAGCACTGGATTGTTCAGATCTATCATCTGCCCAGAAGGGGGTCGTTGTCGTATCCCGAACTGTATCTTCTCGCATCCAAAGGTCGTGAAGGCCGATGAACCCCAGGAGCTTGTTGCACCAATTGCAACTAATACCACCGTCGAGCCTACTAGAGGCGTGGATAGCAGCATGCGTAAAAGGAGAAGGCTCGATGATGATGCATTCACCGTGTCACAAGTCAACATGAACGTGTTGTCGCCCCCGACAACAGCGTTCACAGGCGCATTGAATGCACACAACCCCCGTAAGCTCGGCACTGAGTCGCTCGGCGCAGCCAACACCTCACCTGGGGCCCAAGACCTGCGATCAGTGAAGAAACAGGTCTCGCCTCCACCGCCGCGAGCAAACAAACGCGGCCGACTCCAGACGGAGCACGCCGGGGAAAAGCGGCCAGTCGTCGAGACTTTGAATCCTAGACTCGTGCCAAATACCCCGGTCGGCCATGGAACGCGCCTAGTTTACCTCGTCAAGTTACACGAACTCATGGCGGCCCTGAACGACAAGCTTTGCAAGAGCGAAGACCCCGAAGACACTGCGCTCTGTGTTACACATGCCGACCTCATAAAGATGTCTCTCGATGAAGAAGAGAAGCTGGCACGTGGAAATCCTCAGGTCTACAGCAATCTCATCAGGCTTCGTATGGTTGCTTACAAGAAAATGCAGCCCGACGAGTGGAGGCTCCATCGCCGGCAGCAGATTGCATCAAATTCGACAATACCGCAAGTGCCGACAGACCCTTCTCCAACGCCGGTCCTTGACACCGGATTGAGCCCTGCGGATGAGCTTCTCTTCTTACCTAGCCTGGTCACGAAACAAGACGGATTGGACAGGCACGGCTACATCACTAGCCCTCCGACACCCGCGGAAATTGCCAGCGCGCGCGCCGGCGTCGAAACGTCTGCGAATTGGGAAGCTTGCGATCGTTGCCAAACTCGCTTCCAGGTGTTCCCTGATCGACGCGAGGATGGTGCGCTGACCAGCGGTGGAAAATGCACCTATCATCACGGCAAACGCATCAGACCGACAAGAGAGAAGGCTGATGCTATCAAGGGTCACAAAGAGTCTACGTGGGATTGCTGCAACGAGCCGGTGGGCACAGCAGGCTGCACAGTAGCGGAAACACATGTGTTCAAAATCAGCGACCCAAAGCGCCTCGCTGCAGTAATGCCGTTCGAATGGACGCCGGAAAATCCCGTGCTCGAAGCACTGCCTATCGGAGACAGCAGACGACCGGGTGCGGTCACCTTTGACTGTGAGATGTGCTATACGGTCCGCGGGTTCGAGCTTGTGCGCCTGACCGCTGTGGCGTGGCCGACCGGAGTCCCGATCATCGACGTGCTTGTAAGGCCATTGGGTGCAGTAATAGACCTCAATTCCCGCTTCTCAGGAGTGTTTCCAGAGCAGCTTGCCGGTGCACTCCCCCACATCTTCGACGCTCCTTCTCCACCACTAGCAACGGCCTCGCCCCCACCTCCCGCACTCGCACCTTACGGCAACCCGTCTGGCACGATCACTCCTCCAGCGCCTCTTCGCATAGTCGAGTCACCTCAAGCAGCCAGGAACCTCCTGTGGTCCTTCCTCACCCCCTCGACCCCTCTCATCGGCCACGCTATTGAGAACGATTTGAACATAATACGCATTTGCCACCCGACGATCATCGACACCATCATCCTATATCCCAGTCCCAGAGGACCGCTCCCCATGCGTCTTGGGTTGAGGGTTCTCACGAAGCGTGAGCTGGACCGTGACATCCAGACCGGGGGTGCAGCAGGGCACAGTTCTCTCGAAGACGCGAGGGCAACGGGTGATCTGGTGAGGTTGAGGATTGGGCGGGACTGGAAGAGAATGAAGGTCGAGGGTTGGACGATCACAGATGGGAGGTTGTGTGGACCGCAGACGAACGACAGCAAGGGGACGGTGGCAGGGGAGGCTCAGCACAGCAGGAAGAGATCGCGAACACTTCGGTTCGCGACCGATGGTGCAGGCGACGACGACACGGCGAGCGAGACCGAGGAGGACAAGAAGGAACGCGGCGCAACCGAGGGTGGACTGCAGGCTCGGAAGTGTTGAGGAAGGTCTCTCAGCACCCTGTACCTGCACGAAGTGTCCCTTTGCTTGGGAACGTCTGTCTCCTCTTGAACGTCTCTGTCCTTCAGAACGTCTCTTTCCTTTTGGAACGTCTTTTCTTCCCATACCCACCCGCAGCTAGGACACTTGTTTCTAGGCAGACCTCGATGTGAGACCTGCCCTTCGACCGATCGCTCCCAATACCCCAGATAGTCAGATGAAGCGGAATCCAACAAACAACCCAAGTGCCCGGTGCCCTAGCAGCCCACAGCGGGCGTCATGATGAGTGGGCACCCCGCGACACCGATCCATCGCCGGGTGCGCCTCGGCCTTTCTCCGCCCGCTGCAGCCGAGCAGGGCGACGTGCACGAATCACGGCCACGCTCATCCACCCAGCGTACGATCGTTTCTCCATGCCGTGTCGGCCATGGGATGTTAGCGGGGCGACAGAGTTCGACGGGCACGTTTCGCTCGTGGGGAGGCGTGGCCGCGTCTCGTTTTCTCCACAGGACCTGCATACGCGCGTGTTTGGCCGAGTTGCTCCAGCCGTCACCTGCATCATCGAAAACCTTGACACCCACTGCAAACCGCAAATCCGCGTACCTTGCCTTGCCGTGGAAGCTGGAGCGCGGACGCTGCTCGCATCTGCCGAGCTCGCCGGATGGCCTATATCAAGGGCCTCGTCTCCCCACGGCTTGGCTGGAGCAGTATCGTCTTTTGGGGTGTATAGACACGTTCGCTTGTTTCTGCCATGCTGACTTCTACCCTCGTCGCCGTCGCGGCATCTGTCGCTACTGCCTCCGCCCAGGTCTACAAGGGCTTCAACTACGGCTCGACCTTTACCAATGGCGCTGCCAAAGTCCAGGCCGACTTCCAGAACGAATTCACCACGGCTCAAGGCCTGGTCGGAGCCCCTGGCTTTTCGAGCGCCCGTCTTTACACTATGATTCAAGGCGGCACCACCAACACTCCCATCGAGGCCATTCCCGCTGCCATTGCTACCAAGACCACGCTCCTTCTGGGTCTCTGGGCTTCAGCAGGCCAGGCCAACTTCAACAACGAGCTGGCCGCTCTTTCGAGTGCCATCAAGACCTACGGCACTGCGTTCACGGACCTCATTGCCGGCATCTCGGTCGGTTCCGAGGACCTCTACCGCATCTCGCCAACTGGCATCATCAACCTGTCCGGTGCCGGAGCCCAGCCAGCTGATGTTGCGAACTACATCGGCCAGGTCCGGTCTCTCGTCGCCGGCACGGGTGCGAGCGGCAAGCCCATCGGGCATGTCGACACCTGGACCGCGTGGGTGAACAGCACGAACCAAGCCGTCATCAACGCCTGTGACTTCATCGGCATGGACGCCTACCCGTACTTCGAGAACACGCTGGCCAACTCCATCGGCAACAGCCGCTCGCAGTTCTTCAGCGCCTACGACGCCACCATTGCAGCGGTCGGCGGCAAGCCCGTCTGGGTCACCGAGACCGGCTGGCCCGTGAGCGGTCCTACCGAGAACCAGGCTGTCCCAAGCACGGCGAATGCAAAGACCTACTGGGACGAGGTCGGCTGCTCGCTCTTCGGCACCACCAACACCTGGTGGTACGTCCTCCAGGATGCCGCGCCAACCACTCCAAGCCCTAGCTTCGGCATCGTCGGCTCGACTCTCAGCACCACTCCTCTGTACGACCTGACCTGCCCCGCTGCCTCGTCTTCGTCGAGCGCTGCGGCATCTAGTGCTACTGCTGCCTCAGGGGCTAGCAGTGCTTCGTCGGTTTCGGTTACTTCGGTCTCTTCTGCCAGCGCCACCACTGCTCTGCCGTCTGTTTCGCAGCCGGACAACACGGCCACTGGAGCGGGCTCTTCGGCAGCTGCATCGTCAAGTGCTGCTGTCAGCTCCGCTGCACCCGCATCCTCAAAAAACGCTGCTAGCTCTGCTCCGGTTGCTTCGTCGAGTGTCTTTGCAAGCTCCGCTGCACCTGCGTCCTCCAAGGCTGCTGCTAGCTCTGCTGCTTCTGCCTCCTCACGGGTTGCTGTAAGTTCCGCCGCAGCTGCCTCCTCGAGCGTCGCTGCCAGTTCAGCTCCTGCTGCATCCTCAAAGGCCGCCAGTTCTGCCGCACCGTCGTCTTCGGCCGCTCTCGCTAGCTCTTCCGCCCCAGCTGTGTCAAGCGCTGCTGGAGGTTCAGCTCCCGCCGCCTCGTCGAATGCTGTTGCAAGCTCTGCTTCCTCTGCGTACACTTCAGTAGTATCTGGGACGGTCACGACTTACCATACTGCCCACTTCACCGTCTCGAACTGTCCTAGTGGCTCATCAGCAACCGGACATGCCAGTGCTCCTGCCGGACGCGGAAGTGCTTCTGCTGGAAGTGGGAGTGCTACGGTCACGACTTACCACACTGCCCACTTGACTGTCTCGAACTGTCCTAGAGGCTCATCAGCATCCGGGAGCTCTACTGCCGGATCCCTGAGCGCTCCGACCGGATCGCCATCTCAGAGCGTTGCCTCTACCCTTGCCACAGTGACCAAGACATCCGCCTCAGCATCCAACACAGCTTCCGTGTCCAGCTGTCCCGCCGACCTCTCCGGCTCCTACGAGTTCCCGCACCTGATCGTGCCCGTCGACTCCTCCGCGCCGGACAAGGCTTACGGCACGTCATACAACGGCAAGATCTCCTCGACCGTGTCTTCCATCTTCAACTTCGACATCCCGGCCTCGGACGCCGGTAAGACCTGCTCGCTCGTCTTCCTGCTCCCGGCCCATGACCGGCTGCAGACGTCTGCGTACACTCTCACCGGCAGCGGCGGCATCAGCGTCGCTGAGCTCACGGCCCCCGCTACCGAGCAGACCACGTACAACACCGTTCCAAAGGTGGCGGTCGAGCTCGGCACGACGCAGATCAAGGAGGGCGGCGCGTATGTGGTCACGAGCCATGCGTGTGGTGCGGGCCAGAGGATTGCGTTTGAGGTCAAGGCGACTGGAAGTTTGAAGCTCGACTTTTTCCAGGATTACAACCCGTCGCCGCTGGGCTTCTACGTCCGCGTCTGCTAGACTGGGACTGGGCACCAAGACCCCATGATTGGCTTTCGACAAACAAAAAGACGAGGCGCGAAAATCCATGTACAAGGTGTATCACACACACAACGGCCTGGGCCACGAAGAAGAGGACAGGAAAAGAGCGTTCCTGTGTTTTGTCTTCTCTCGTTAAAAAGCGCCCGTCTTCTCGTGTACATATTTTTTTTTTTATATATTATATATCCCTCTCGAAGCTCGGGAATCCGGTAACGGAATGGGGGGAAAAAAGGCGACACTACAGTGTCAGCACGACGCTGCGCGCGATCGATCCCTCTTCTCACTGGTGTGCTGGAGTCAGAAAGGGGAGCCACACCTCAGCGCACCCCCACGCTCCCAGCCCCACGAATGTAAGATAGGTCGAAGAGGCCGCGCCGGACGCGACAACCGCACGAGCGCCACACACGCCGCGCCAGGCTTGCGCTAGCCAGACGCCCGGTATGTAACGCCACGCCCAACACCGCAGCACCGACACCAAAGCACCAGACACCCGGACGGCCCCCCCCCCCGTTTTCGAGCAACACCGGCGCGCGCGCATTTCGCCCAACAGCCCCGACCCAGAGCGAAAGCCGCGCCGTGACGGTCCCGGGCCGGCTTCCGCTCGTCCCCAGCGCGCGACGATGCCGTGCGGCTGGCGGCGGCGGCGGCGGGGACGGCTGGGGGGTGCGTGGGGTGCGTCGACGTGCGAGCGTGGGGCAGCAGCAGCAGCAGCAGCGGCGGCGGGAGCGCGCCGCGAGGGTTTTATTTCTCTTTTCCGAGTTTGGCGTTCGGCCGGGTCTGTTTGGGACCGGGCGGGGGTGGTGGTGGTGGCGGTGGTGGGGGGACCGGTTCTGTGGGTGTGTCGGTGGCGTTGCTGGGCTGGGCCTTCTTGAGCGAGCCCGGCTATATCGCGCTGCTGTACTCGCGGCCGGACTATGCGCGCTCCATCGGCCTCTCTGCTCAGCAGGGCTCCGTCGTCGGCGCGGTGCTGAGCTTGGGCTTGGGCGTCGGCCGGCGGGCCTGTGGTCGGGTATTTGAGTGACACGGCCGGCCGAATCAATAGTGCTACGCTGGGGACGGCTTTCTGTGGCTTGCTCTGCTTCGTCGTTTGGCTGTTCGCAAAGAGGTACGGCGTTTTGCTGCTCCCTGCGGTTCTGGCTGGCACGGTCTGTGGCGCTTTTTGGTCAACTATCGTGCCGGTAGGTGCAGAGGTTGTTGGCCTGAAGGAGTTGCCGAGTACGCCGAGTATGCTTTGGTCAGTCCTCGTGCTCCCGTCGACTTGCAAGTCCGATGTTTCCCAGTCTTGTCCTGAGTGTACTGCTGTGCTGAGAACAGATTGTATGTCGAAAGTCGCCGAGACAATGGGACTCGGACTGGGTAGAAGCAGTGGCAACATCTAACTCGATGCCCAAGTCTTCACTGGGTTTATGTTCGTAGGTGCGGCGCTCTTCATGTGGGGTTTTAAGAGCTTGGAGGATCGACCAGCTTGAGAGGGAAGCCCACGAGTGCGGTCGATAGGGAAACGTTCGTTTTCGAGGAGATGGATAGCGCCAACGATGAGCATATCGGCTCTTAGGCAAAGAGTCTAATAGAAGATTTCTTCCAGGATGGAGGCCGGTAGACCAGGGGGGACGCCCTGACCCCAGAGCAATCTCTCTAAAACTCTGGGGTTCTCGGCATGAGAGCGGTGAGGTAGACGCGTGTTGGAGCGGAGTGAGGATGCGACAAGATGAGATTGGCTCGCATGGGAGTGCACTGCATGAAATAAGCAAGAGAGGAACGAGAAGTTGAGAGTGCAGCAGGGGAGATTAATGGCTAAGGGGCTCACATGTCCACCTGTTCCCTTACGAAGCAAACGGAAGTTCATGGATACCTACCTACCTCCAAGACACACCGGGCACTTTTGAGCTTCCAACATAGCCGCAGCGGCAGCGGCAGCAGCATCACAACCATCAAGTCCGGTCTCTGCGCAGATCTCTACGCAACCAGAACTCTGCACGGCGAGCGGGCGGGTCGTCAAGCTGCAGCCGCACACTTGTCTCCTTGTTCATTCTTTCAATTCGTACTTCAATACGGTAGCCTGCGGATTCAGGAGAGCGTGGGGACAAACCAGAACCTAAAGTGGTCTTCGAGGTATTACTTGTACACACTGACTAGCACTAGAAGGCTGCCAGAGCTCCCACTATGGCTTTTACGCTGCTCCCGAACAGTCTTGGTCCAGAGATATCCTCAGCATAGCTCAGTACAGGTCAATGAGACCGATTAGAACAAGAGAGTCGAACATGGGGTTTTCATCTTGGAGGTAGGATCAAAGCAACAGGCCGTGGTAGGTAGTATAAAGGTTGAAAGGTGCGTATCTTCGAAAATTGACTTACTCGGAAAACACACACACGTATCCACTCTGCGCTCAAAACTCCGACCTAACAGCCCCCTCCAACCACGCAACGCCCGCCTGTACCCCGTCCACAACCTTGACCCTCTCTCCCCTCTCCTTCCCCAGCTCCTCCACGCACGCCTCACGCACCATCTCACCCATGCCCGCCATGCCCGCACAGCCCAGACAAACCGACCCAACATCTCCACTCCGCAACAGCCGCTTCGTCGCCTCCTTCATGCGCCGCCGGACCTCCTCGGCCAGGGCATTGTGCAGCTGCGACGCGTCCAACCCCGTTGTCTGTACGCCCGCAAATCTACGGCCCGCCTCCGATCTGGCGCCGCCAAGGAACGCGACGACGGCGGCATGCAGAAGCGCTTTCCACACTTTCCCCGTGCTGACGACTCCGAAGGACTCGGTGGGCGCGAGGAGCTGGAGCGAGGTCGCGACGGAAGCTTCGAAGATGCCGGTGACGCATTTCCGGGCGTTCTGTATCTGTGGCTGAGCTTTCAGCACCGGCACGAGCGGGTGCGCCGAGTAGCAGGCGACGAGGAAGCCGTCGTGGCGGTCGAGGAGAGGGAGCAGGTGCGGCAGGCAGTGCTCGGCGGACGAGGCGGCGTCGGAGTCGTTGTTAATGCTTTGAGGGCCCGAGGGCGCGGTGAAGAAGACATGGTCTGTCTAGGGAACTTGGTCAGTAGTTCTGTGGGTGCTGCCGGGGTGCAGAAAGGTTGAGTGGGTTGGGAAGGGTGGGATGGACTTCTGAGAAGCCGAGGGCGGTGACGAGGGGTTCGAAAGTAGCGGTCATGGATGCTGTGGAGTTGGGATTGATGATTAGGATAGACTTCTTCACGCGTGTGCTGGACATCTTGCTTGACAGTGTCTGCTTGCTGGGGGAATTGTGGATGTATGGTGCGTGGAGCTCTCGGTCCGAGACAGCTCCAAGTGTACCTTACAGCTGACCTTACAGCTGGCCGCTATGACGTAGCTTGCGTCTTCTCGAATCCCGTCGCGAAGCCTTACACCCAGACACAGAAACAACAGGGAGCTCACTATTCTCATTGGGCTCGAAATTCGTCTTCGTTACTGATGTTTCCACGAGCTCAAGAATTGCTGTGGTCTCACGGCGGAAGTGCAACAATGATGCAGAGGCAACCGTAGATTTGATCAACTACGTACTTGGCTTCATAGCAGCGTGAAAGCTGCACGCCAGGTGGTGATTGACAATGGGGTATCGCAGTATGATAGTGTTGGCCGAATGCCACTTGTTACGAAAGGAGATTCATGCGCAGAACGCCGGCTTGCAGAAATTCGAAGAGATTGAGCCATCGCCATCGCCATGTGCGTTCGCAGGTGCTCATGCAACACTTCTGAGCGGGTTCGCATTTGGGGAAATGGCGAGACTGCGTGCTAGGGTTGGTGTCGGTACGGTGTAATGCGGATGTGAGGGATGAAGTGACTGACTCTCGAGGTTGACAATCAACGGAAGCAGCTGAATCTGCCCAGACTGAAGCGGAAGGGCGCTCGGCGTGCACCATGCTTGTCGATGACAACCCCACCGCCTGCGAACATGAGTGTCAGAGATGAGTGTTCGTTTGTAGAGCATCAAACGAACCTGCGTGTCTTCCGCCAAAACCTTTGGTCCACATAAGGCCCATGTTATAGTTTGCTCCGCGTTTGACGCTTGTGAGTGTTTGTAGGTATATGTTGGAGGAAGGAAAGCGGTTTCGTAGATTCGAGTACGTATTGTGAGTGTGTGATGGAAGTCAAGTCTTTGCACAGACTATTGGGACGTCTTTTGTACACGAGCTTTGACAACACGGAAACCGGTTGTCGTTTCCTTGGCTTGAACGCCTCAGCCAAAATGAATTAGATCATACACTGCGCCACATGTTCACCACTTACTAGGAAGGGGCTACACAGCCAAGCGCCATCTAAGGCGCAGCTTGCAACATAGGACCTCATCGTGGCTGTGCTGTAGTTCTCATCTGTATGAGATCACGCTCCACTTTTGGGCAGAGACACTTGGAACATTCAGTAGTCAGGGTAATCCTCGACAACGCGTGCACAGAGGTCCTAGAATTTGAAGTGAAGAGTCCGTGTGAAGTCCTTTTCATCAAAAGCTCCGTACGCCATGCATCTGCTGCTGCCCACAAGTCGTACAAGATCGGATAAAGATACGTAAAACACTGTTGAGTACACCTCTCCTGGGCCCTGCAAGTCTAACCCGCTCATCTTCCTGGTAATTGTCCAGATTGTGCCATTGCCGCATTCTGCTCTTGAAAGCGCTGCCCCAATCGCTCCGAACCCTTCAGGAACTTGTCCACGCATCGCATCACGCAGCCTTCTTCTCTTGACAGCAGGGATTTACTCGAAAAGTCGGTGACGCAGTCGTCGAAACATCGCTGGACAAGGTTGGAGTACATCTAACGGAGAAGCGCGGGTTAGTGATGCTCTCTCCTCGTATGGCTGATGAACGGGACTCGAGAGAATGCGAAGGGATGACCGTACAGTCATGAACTCTTTCATCTGCTTCTTCTCCATCCTTCCCGCCAACTCGCGCTGCTCCGAGGCATTGAGGCTATACCAACGATCAGTCAAGATTCTTCGCACAACAAGGGCCGATTGTGAGGAGCTCACCCATCCATGTTTAGGGTAATGGGCTGCTGTGTATCGCGATCGTGACGAGCTAGTCTTCGACACAGTGCCTACTCTTCCAGTAAGGCGGGATCTTATGATGTCTGAGGTGATGTAGGCGGCTCTTTGTCCAGTCGACCTGATTTAAATGGAATGGAAGTTGTATTAAATTAAGGTTGCCCGTTGCCGCTTTAGGAGCTTTGCCAGAGCCTCAGAGCCTCCCATGAGCCTCCGGCAGAAGCTGCACCGTTCACGTTTCCATCTGTGCATTTACATTAGGTACTTCGTCGTCCGCCTATCGCTAGCTAACGGACACAAACACCGTTCGAACCATATCGCCCCAAAAGACCGTGCAGTCTCTAGCACGCCCACTTGAACTGAAGTGCGCAGAATCGCCGTGGTATTTGTTAGCGACAGGGTCTATTGGCCTGTTTCGCAGCCTGCCGTAAGGGTCTTCATTGACATGCTCCCAGCTCACCACTGGATGCCGCTTTGAGACGTCTTCGATCCGGTCCTCTGGCTTGCACTCTATTTCACGTTGACATTGAGCGGTCCCCGCCTTCGCCTACCTGATCTCGCAGTTGGAGACAGCGGTTGTCGGTCCGCGCCAAGCGCCAAACCCATTTACACGATCTCGTCGCGGGCTCTCGCGCACACATCCTTCGTCCACCTTCGCTCACAGCACTCAACGCAACACCATCCACATATGACACCAACCCCACCTGGCAGCATCTCTATCCTAGCGCGAACCCCCGGCGGAAGCGTCTGATCCTCTTTGCTGACCAAGTTGCGTCGGCCACACCTCCAAGCGGTCCTCTGCAGCGCTGACGATCAAAGCGGTTTCCTCACCGAGACCTTCATTTCATTGAACGCAAGCTCGGGCGCATCGCCAGTCACTTTAAACCGAGGGCTTCTTTCGAAGTCGACAAGTCCCCCTACCGCTGGATAGATCGTTTTCATTATTGCGACGCGCGGAGTTTCGAATAGCAGCCGTCGCTGTCGCCTACCCTAGCACAGCTTATTCACAAACCTGCGCTCCGCGATATTGCGCTTGCGACTTTTCTACAGAGATTGCCGGAGGGTCTTTAGACGCACCCTTCCTTTTTGGACATGGCGAGTGGAGGTTATGGTGGACCCTCCACCGCACGAGCAAACAACGGTGGACCAAGTGCTGCTCCTGCAACACCACAGGCCGAAGCTGTCCAGTCAAAGCGTGACCTAGCATCTTGGTGGAAGGGTTTCAAGCGAGGAAACCCGAAGGGGCAGGAGGAGAAGGGTATATATTCCTCATTTCTTTGTTCCGAGATCAGCGTCTGCGTGACTTGCAGCTTTGCGTTACCTCCACGTTTCTGGACAGACGTTGAGCAACTCTATAGCATTGCTGCTGAGTGCCAGTATGGAACTAATACTAACGGTTTTTCATTTGAAGACATAGAATCACAGGGAATATTCGGAGTACCTCTCGGTCAGAGTATTCGTTATGCCAATGTTGCAATATCGCTGGTGAATGAGCACGGGCAAAGCTACATCTACGGATATGTGCCCATCGTTGTAGCTAAGTGCGGAGTGTTTCTCAAGGAGAAAGGTGAGAAAATTCGTAATCGTCTTGCTACCCTCGTTCATGAATTTTGACCACGTTGCCACGGCGATTCACGTTCTAACACCATGTTCTACGTGTAGCTACCGACGTCGAGGGTATATTCCGACTGAGCGGCGCGGAAAAGCGAATCAAGGATCTAAAGCAAATTTTCGATTCCCCAGATCGCTATGGAAAAGGACTGGACTGGTCTGGATATACTGTACACGATGCAGCCAATATTTTGCGCAGGTATTTCAACCAGCTCCCGGAACCTATCATTCCACTAGACTTCTACGAGCGTTTCCGAGCACCGCTGCGAAACCACCAAGCTTCGGCCGTTGGCCCCATGGACGCTCAAGGACCCGACATTGGGCATTTTGATACGGATGCGGCCATCAGGACTTACCAAATGCTCATCACTGAGCTTCCTCCACTTAACCGGCAACTCCTCTTGTACATTTTGGATCTGCTCGCGGTGTTTGCTTCCAAGTCGGATCTAAACAAAATGACCACACCCAATCTAGCAGCAATATTTCAGCCGGGACTGCTTTCGCATCCAACGCATGATCTGTCGCCTCCGGCCTATCGCTTGAGCCAAGACGTACTCATATTCTTGATCGAAAACCAAGATTCCTTCCTTATCGGCATGCAAGGAACGGAAGCAGACGAGGCGACTGTTCAGGACGTTCAAAGCGGTGCCAACTCACCCTTGAAAGCTCCTACAACGCCGACGATTCCTGCTCGTTCGAAGACCGTCATCAGCCG
>NAJN01000065.1:0-41356 GCA_005059845.1 Cryomyces minteri | reverse complement strand
AAGATGCGCGACATGGCCAAGGAGTTCGGCGTCGAGCTGAACCACGGCGTTTTCGAGGGCTAGGTGGGGGTTGCAGCAGGGTGCGGACCCGGGGGGGGGGTCTGCAGGAGTGAGGAAGGCATTGCGAATCAGCACGAGAGATGGTAGGGGACGACGAGGATGCGGGAAGAAGGGAAAGAGGGGGGCCACGTCCGTATGCATGCACCCCATGTTTCCAGCGAGCTAGACAAAGCAGAAGGCAGCGCACGGAAAGGAGCAGGGAAGACGGGGCGGCGTTCTTCTGGAGCGTAGACGTTTGCATGGGGCGTTTCTTGTGAGAGAGAGGGTGGGGGGTGGGGAAAGCACCCTTGCCCGGTTCGACTTCTGGACTACGTTACTGCACTTTTGCACGAGGCGCAATCGCGTTGCAATGTTTTTTGTGTTTCGCAGCGGCTGTTTTTGGTAGCAAGACCTTGTGTCGCGCGTGCGTGATGTGACGATATCTTTTGTGTGCACTTCCACACCGACCTGTGAAGCGGGTGTGAGAGCCACCTCTGGTGCACGGGTCTTCGGTTGTGCGCATGATCTTCGGACCACCAGAGAGCTCGCTTTGCAAGGTAAATCCGTGTGTGCGCATGACTGCGCGGACTAGACGTGTTGTTCAACATGCAGGTTCCACTGGTCGCATAGCTCATAACCGCCCGCCTCACAGCCTTTCCCCCCCGGGCCCCCCCTTCCTTCCCCCCCCGCAGCCTCAGACCGTCCCGTCTAACAAGACAGCGCCGGGCAGCCGACCTGCGTGCCGTACGGATCGGGACCGGCGATGCCGGCGACCTGGAAGATGGCGTTGACGACGCCGCCGATGCCCTCGCCGGCGATGAGGCCGGCGGCGACGGCGTAGCCGAAGACGTCGAAGTGTTTTGGGTTGCGCCTGGCCCAGACGAAGGCCGGGACGGCGCCCATGACCATGGCGGTGCCGTAGACGGTCTGCGGCAGCACGAAGGCGAGCGCGACGCACATCATGTTGGGGTGGTAGGCGCGGTACTTGGCCCGCGAGCCCGTGTACGCGTAGTGCCGCACCAGCACCATCAGGGCGCCGAAGACGGCGAAGACGATGCTGAAGATGCCCGACGACGGCCCGCCACGCCGACACCGACGGCGCCGCGAAGGGGCACGTCTTGGCGTTGACGTCGATGATGCACGGGTAGGCCGTGCTGAAGAGGATGAACATGGCCGGCGCCATGAAGATCGCAACGATGGTGCCGAGCCCTTGCGCCAGCCATTGCTGGTTCGGCGGCGTGCGCAGGAGGAAGCCGACGCGGAAGTCGCCGACCAGGTCGCTCGACTGGTTGGCTCCGATGGAGGCGATGGCGCCGCCGAGCAGGTTGAGCCGCTGCGCGTGGTCGACTGGCCAGTGCGATCCTTTGGTAGCGCCACCGAGGACGATTTGGGAGGCCTTGGAGGCGGCGGTCAGGGGGATGATGTCTGAGATGTGGTCAGCACAAGCTGCAGCGGATGCCTGCTGCGGCAGTGTAGAGGAAGAGAGCGACTCACCCGTCACGCCAGAGCACTGGATGGCCAAGAACGAGAAGAAGAAGGCGAGGAAGACGGACAGCAAACTCATGCCGATGGGCATTTGGTACTGCACGCCCATGACGACGCAGACACAGATGATGACGACGATGAGGCCCGGCGCCCACATCCACACCTTGACGAGTTCGTCGGCCGCAGCGGAGTCTTCCACCATGTCGCTGTTCTCCTGTCGGCCCATCTCTTCCAGCTTCTTGTTGTGCTTGCCAGCAGCTTTGTACAAGGCGGCCAGGCCCTTGCAGCTACCACGGAAGACAGCCCTGAAGACGAAAAATATCACTTTGTACTGCAGCGCCAGTTCTGGTTGTCTCTGTCAGTGTGTTGTCATCTGATATCGAGGATAAGAGGGCTTACCGGTGAAGGAGACGGCAATCATGCAGAGCACACCAGGCCAGAGTAGCCAGTATCGAGGACTCGGCGTGTCTTTCTTCGTGGCTTTGGTGCCAAGAGATGCAAAGGAAACCAGGCCTGACCAGTGAGGATCGTGAGGTGCGAGTTGCGAACCAAAGCGACATTGTTGTGGACGAGCGCAGGGCCAACTGAAGACAGGAGTCAGTGGCATATTCACCAGAGGGGACAGATTCTCACTCACTAATTCCCCAAGCTAGTACACTTCCTCCGAAGAACGAAACGGCAGTATTGAGACCGACCAGCATGCCAACACCGATGAACGCTGGGGTCCATTCGATCATCCATCCCCAATTCTCGACTGCGAGAGCGGCGTCTGGTTGTTATGTCAGTAACATATCTCGCAGAAAGAATGAAGGTCCATCATACTGTTGTAGTGTCCCCAGATGAAGAACCACGTAAAGATGTGCCAATCCCAAAGGATACCGATAGCATATTGCGAGCACACTCGCAGAAGAAATGCAAGACCAAAGGCGATACTCAACGCCCTCATCTTCATCTTCGCGATAGCCTCGCCACCTACTGCTAGATGCATGCTGCGAATGGTCATTGCGGTTGCGGAAGCAGAGGGGAAGATGAGGTGGAGTTCGCGAGCCACGTAGATGATGAAGAATTTGCGAACTGGAGACATTAGTGCATGCCCTTCGATATATCGTCAGCAACCGGCTTACGGGGTGTTGCGAAGAAGAAACCGAAGTAGCCTCCAACAGCGGTAAAGGATACGAGACGCCAGAAATCGGTTTTAGGCGTATCGAGGAGTTTCAATTGGTATAAAGCCGGAATGGCCGAGATAAAGACGCTAGACAGTCCACCAGATGCCGTAGCAGCGGTCTGGATGATGTTGTTCTCTCTAGGTCCGAAACTGCCGCCAAGAATGGGGAAGTTCTCCGCGAACGCTTTCGAGAAGAATTTGATGACGGCAAAGCCAAGAATGGCACCGAAGAGGTTGGCCGAGAATGTCCTGGAACCTGATTGTCAGATCGATGATCTCAGCTGGCCAGGCGCTGTCCACTTACCATCCTGTCTTCAATCCGAGATAGATGTTGGATGCATTGACGAGGGCACCGCATATAAGACCCATCACAACAGCACGTACGGTGATGATACGCTTGGGCTCGTCCGGAAGATCGTTGAAGGGCACGAATGGGTCGGTTTCAGAGTGGACTTGTGTGTCGACCTCGTCTGTCTCTCCAACGTAGACGCCATGCTTCTCGTCGAGGTTTCGTCCCTCCCCGGACGACAGTGATTTGCTGTCCGACGGAATTGTGTTGAAGACATTCTCTTTCTCAGTCAACGGCGGGACATCAGGCTGTTGAAGGGGTAAGCCATGGACCTGTAGAGACTGGTGATGTGGTTGTGGAGAGAAAGACGACGTCTCTTACATTGATGTTGCCCACTGGCTGCACAGCATGATCTACAACCTCTGCAGTATTCATGACAGAAACCGAACAATAGGTGATAGCAGAGACTTGAGATTTTGACTATGCGACAGCGCCCCTCTGGAGGGTCAGACACCTATATACGAACACCCACACCATCTTGTCGCCTCGGAACCATCTGCCGTTGCACACGCGATGTTCATCAGTTCGCCTCTATCAAGCTATCAAGCACTGCGCACCCCTGCGTACTGGTGTAGCAGACGATTGGCTGCACTCATGCACAGAAGGATAGCGAAAAGATGGGGAAGGTTCCCGCCTTCCAATCCGAGGGATAGTGGCATGCGCTGTGCGACGTGCGAGGAGGGATCAGCATGTAGCAGGTCGGAGTTGTCACCACCCAACTCCAGCGCGATGTACGGGGTGGAAAGACGGCGTCGTTAGCTTTGTCGAAGCCGTTACGGGCGGTACGGGGTGGAGAAGTCTTGACAAAGGGTAGCGTCTGTTCGTTCTCCGCGCATGCACATAATGTCCGTCTCGTGGATGCGGGAGCGAGAGGGCTTTGATTGATCGGCCAGGCATAGTCAGCGACGTGAAACGCGCGACCGAGAGGTCGAGAATGTGTCGTGTGTTCCTCGAGGCAAGTTACCGCAATCTTCTGAACCGGACGCACGACGTTGCTGATCGCTTCTTGGCCATCGTGAACCTGCAACCGCATGGTCGTATTGGCCAAGCCTTTTCAGCAGGGTTCACGGCTGCGGCATACAGCCATATCCAGCGTCCTCTCCGCAGGTGCTGAGACGATTGTAAAAAGAAGCATTTGTACATGCGAGATGATATGACGTCCGTCTGGGGGTGTATCTCGTTTCCGCTTCGACACTTCTTACTGAGATGCGTGTTGCGACAAGAGGAATTGTCTTCCAACGCTCGCTGATCACCACCTTCGAGGCTCCAAGGTGTGTCTCAATGCAACTCTACCCAAGCCAGCCCAGTACATTGATACACACCCCCGCTGCTGGCCATCGCGAGCCGCGGCTAGGCGGGAGGATCTCTGAGCAGGGAACGGGGCAATCCTAGTGTTGCAACGTCCTTCGACGCAAGTCCATCCTCCGTGCCCAAACGGGCAGGTGGCCGAAAGGCTTGCAGGGCCTGAAGCTCGTGACCGGGCTTCTGAACCTAGATCTGTATGTCAAGATTCGGACGGTTTGGCAACGTGAATGAAGACGGGACGCCCTGCACTCGCAGCAGAACAACGCGGAGAGCTTACTGACCCGGGCTCCCTCCTCAGCTTCGAGGGAGATATCTCAGGTGTTTAGTCAGATAACGCTGATGCCAGTTCACAAACGTTCAGCTCAGAGGTCAGTCATGTTTCACGAACTTTGGGATACGATAGCTCTGGTTGCTTCTGCTCAAGACTGTCTGATCACTTGTGCTCTCCGTAGGCGATCCTGTATTTCTATCCGGGCTGAATTGCCTCGGAGAACTGAGATGTCGGCCACTGTCCCAAGCAAATCAAACCGCACCCGCTCGTCTTAGCATGGTTAGTGAAACAGGGAGCACTTGACGGGTTGCCTCGTGGAAGTGATATTCACCTATGCCATCCATGCACTCATAGCGCCGCGCCCAGCGCAGAGTCTATGTTACAGTGACTATAAGTAAGGACTGCTGATAGTCGTACATGTACATACTAGGTGTTATCAGCAGCTACTCTCGCTGATACTAGAGCATGCAGTACTTCTTCGCTGGCGCAAATCTCTGATAAGCATGTGCCTCCCAGAGAACTGGCGATCCACGTCTCCAACTTCACTCCTTATCGAGCTTCCCCCTCCAGTCACCAATGTGCTCGTTGATGACCCTTGCCGCACGTTCGACGGTGAAGTTACGCCCTATCGCTTCGACAAAGTCTCCATCGGGATCTGCAAGTCGAGCAGCATTGTCAGCATCTCCATACCACATCCTGCCTAACGGACTGAGAGCCCCGCATCGGACCCGACTCACCCATCAGATAAAAGTAGATACTATGATCCACCAGATAATCCTGCCCCGGCTGCACATCCGGCGGCGTCGAAAAATACACTCTGTACGCCTTGCAGACGCTCTTCACCTGCTCCCAGGTGCCCGTCAAGCCTATCAGCGCGGGGTGAAACTCCTTCAGGTAGGTCTTCATGACGGCTGGGGTGTCGCGCGCAGGATCACAGGTTATGAAGATCGGGCGCATGACGTTGCCGTTTGTTTTTTGCACGATGTCGATCATGCCGGCCATCTTGTCGAGCTCTTCGGGGCAGATGTCAGGGCAGTGCGTGAAGCCGAAGTAGACCTGTAAGATCCAGTCTGGATGTCAGTACACAGTTCAACTTCTACAGCTCGGCAACGGCCCCGCTTCAACTTCTTCAACGACAGAACCTCTCCGGTCTTCTCTCCAGGACCAGCCACATACCAGCGCATATTTCCCCTTCATATCCTCATCCGTAAATCTCTGCCCGTTTTGGTCTATCAACTCAAATTGCCCCCCAACCTTCGGCCTCCCTATTCCCTTCGTAGTCTCCGCTATCCTCTTCCTCGCCATGCGTTCCTTCTCGGTTCGGAAGTATATCGTGAGGCCCGCGCCAGCGATGAAGAAGAGCAGACCGGCTTGCCAGGAGAAGGGCTGTCGAGGGTGGAGAGGTCAGCGAGCTGGATCAGACGGGTCGCCAGACAGTCCATGAAAGGTGAGTCGTGAAGACGTGATTGGCGAACATACCCCTAGCCTGTACTTTGACCGCGCCTCTTGTACGGTCTTGTAGCATTGTCGCGACGTAGAGGAGAAGTGTCTAGTTTGCAAGGGCCGAGGAGCTCGTGGTACGCACGCTGCTCTACAGGTTCGACTCGAAGAGAGCTCGCTGGCTACAGATCTTCGCAGGCTGGCATGATGGGCTTGTGAAGCAGAACATGGCGCCGCTGTGGCAGCCCGGCGCGCTGCTTGTCTGAAGACCTGTGGAGAATCGTGTAGCCTGTGAGAAAGTGATGAGGATTTTAGGGACGGGAGCGCAGATTTGAGAGGGCGCGAGCAAGACATGGTAAAGTCACCTGGGGCGTGCGACGATCCTATGTGTTAGGTGTAGTGGTGAATGGTATCGTCAATAATTCTAAAGCTCATCATGACTCCCGCCTCGAGATGCAGACATGGGGTGCACGGGCCTATATTATTCCCGATCAAACTCCGTGTGCCGACGACACTGCTTGGAGGTTCTGTGGAGGCTAGATTCATTCACTGGACAACCGTACGTGGCAGGGAATGTGTCACATGGAATTCTCATTGTGTAAACAGGTGAAAACTTCCAGGCTGCTTCAAGACCACATCTAGAGAGTGACTTGTCAAGTCGAGAAACGAGGTTTGAAGAGGCATTTCTTGTTCTGCAAACCACTGGTCTGTACCATCATAAGATCGTGAGGAGATTGTCAAGAAGCTGTCCTGACTGGTTCGACACCGGTTCCTGCATCATTGATCAGCAAATCTTTCTAAAGTCATCTGTGTGTTCTTACAATCCTTTCCAGAGTCGTTCAACTGCCCAAAAATGTCTTTGCAACAGGTTCCTCCATAAGAATCTCTTTATTCACTGCGGTCATCTCACCAAGTCGTTCGCCAAGTCAGTCGTGCGACAGCTCCGGGTCCACGTCTTCGGCGGCGCCCCTGTCTTCGTCCGGCAGGATCAAGGCCCTCGTTCATGTAGGTCTCCGCTGCCTCCTCGTTCCGACGAGAGTGGATGAGGTAGTCGAGAAGGGCGCGAACCTCGTCGAGCCTTGCATCCGCCCATTCGTTGTCGCCGAGCGGATAGTGAAGACGGCCCCATTGGTAGAGGATCTCTGCGGCAAGACGATGACGCTGAGAGTTTTGATCAGCAAAGTGAGTACGACGCTTTGGAGTGGCTTCGTGCCTTTGCTTGGCATGTGACGTTGTGAACACTAGCCAGGTCGATGTGGACCGCCATGCGGACGAAGAACGGGAGGTCTATGTCGGCGAGGGAACGCTCGAGGAGACCGATGTACTCCGTGTCCGCCTCTGCATTGAGCGCGGCCTGAGCTGTACCTCCGTGAGTGTTTGGGCCGGGTGCAGAATTCGCCATGATCCAGACCGGCGTCTGTCGGCTGTTGACGGTTGGTTGATGGCGGTCTATTAACGAGGGTTGATTGGCGGTGATTACTTCACGGCAGTTAGTCGACGGCAGTCGATTGTACCGCAGTGGAGTTCGAGTGGAAAGTGTCTGAGTGCATAGCGTGGATTTGAGACTCTTTAATCGAGATAGAGTGGTGAAGTAGACGACTCAGCACGCACAGAAAGGACAGTTCCGGACGGTAACGAGGAGGTGCTCGATACCCAACGAAACGCTCGAAATTCGTTGAACCCGACCTTTCAGGCACGATAATAAACATGAGTATCCTCGCTGTGTATGCACCTGTCTCTCGCCAAACCCGTTAAATACGCCTCGAGTGTACGCCTGCCCATGCTGCTGTTTATTTCCATGCCATCCTAGAACGCCGATGTTTTGAGAGTCTGTTGCAGCAAAAACATAAACTCCTCTCTTGTTGATCATCCAGCAGCAAACTTGCTCCTCTCTCGCAGAGCAGCTCCGTACTTCCACAACAAGAACGGCGCTGGTAACCCGAGTCCAATCGCGATAAATGCGAGTAAGCTATTTCCCCAGCCGTTGCCGAGTGCAGTATACATGCTAAGAGTCGGTCAGCATAAGGTGCTGTCCTACGAGGCGACACAAAAATTTTACCTTCCCGCGAACAGTGGAAATCCAAAGCCAGCAAGACTTCTGAGAACCGTAGCTGCTCCCACCGCTGATGCGGCATACTTGGAATACGAGTCGATGATGTACGTCTGAATACATTGGAATCCCATGATGACTCCGGCCGCGAATATGCAGGCTCCTATATTGGGCATGATCCAGTGCGTCTGAGCTTGAGCACTCCAACCGTACCAGAACAGCCCTACAGGGACTAGGAAGGATCCTGGAGCACGTCAGGTTGTCGACCTCACGGATGACGCTAGGGAATTCCTACCTGGGACCATCAAAGGAGCTCTGAACTCCGGCCTTCCAATATTGTTATTTCTTTTCTTGAGTTTTCTGTAGATTCTGTCGTTGATCGGAGCGCAGATCTGTGTGCCGAGGAAGAAGCCCAGTCCCAAAGATATGTAATTCAGGCCACCTATGCCGATAGATTCATGGTATGTGTCCGTCCATAGCCTTGGAAACGTCGACAGGACAAGATACATCAGGCCATAGAGGTAGGCCATGTATACAGCGAGGACTTGCACAATAGGTTGTGTACCAAGTAGGATAAAAGGCCGGATGAGAGACGTTTTGAGAACATTCGAGAGTGTCTTGTCTGGAGACTCGTACTCAGTATGGAGTGCTATATTCCCAGTCTCTTTCCGGAGCTTGGCAGCCTTCCTTTTCAGTAGCGTAGGCGCGTATGTTTCTTGCAAGAAGAACAAACCGGAGAGCTGGATGAAGCCATCTGCTATTGAGGTCGCGTAGAAAGCCCACCGCCAGGTCGTGTTCTGTGTGATGAAACCACCGGCTATGGGTCCTATCGCCGGGCCGAGAAGAGGTGCCAGACTGTATATGCTGATGGATTTGCCTCTTTCCTCAGCCTTCCAACAATCACTGAGTATACCACCTCCGAGGGCAAGTGGGGCCGACCCTCCAAGGCCACTGAGGAATCGGAATGCCAACATTTGACCCTTGGTCTGAGCGAAGCCACAACCTATGTTCCATACCAGGTAGAACAAATTGGAGAGCTGCAGCACTGGTACACGACCGTACCTGCATTCTGTTATTACAGATCAGATCGAAGCGCAGAAGTCTAGACTTACACTTCAGATAGAGGGCCCAGAATCAAAGGACCTATTGCGTATGCAAGGACAAAAATGGACAAAACAAGCGCCTCTTCGGTCTGATTGGTAATGCCAAATTCTGCAGAGATCGCTCCTAGGGCTGGCGCAACCATAGACGAGGATACTGGGGAGACGAAAGTGAAGGACGAGACAACTAGGGTTGCCGCCCATTTGCGTTTGTTCGTCCAGTTCTTCGGATTTTCCGGGTCGTCATCGGAATCCCAGGACACTAGGTTTGGGCCCCTTACAGATCTTGTTGTTTGTTTCTTTTCCAACCGCGGTCTCCCCAGCTCAGCGTCCCTCTCGTCCGGTATCCCATCCCTAACCTCTGGCACACACTCTTCCTGCTCCTCTGCCTTCTCATTGTCGTGTTCAGAACTATCAAACGTTTCGAGAGTGTCGCTGCTGTAGTGGTCCAGTTCCGCTTCTGGTTCGCCGGCCGCATGTTCGTGGTGGTAGTAGCCGTGATCATCCAAGTGTTGAGCGGAGAAGAAGCGTTGAAGATGGGGACTACTCGGTCGGCTTGGTCGCGAACTTGACCGTTTGCGCTCTGTGGTTGCAGTCCGCGACCTCCCAGGGCGGATTGGCTCTGTCATGTTGCATTTGACAGCACGTTTCGAGGAGATGTTGTTTGTATGGAGCTATACTAAGCGGCGATTATAGTCAGAGAATCACGATGCTAAATGCCACCCGCTCGCTGTGGACTCAATCGAAAGCAAACAGGACCGGAAGATTCTTGCTGACTGTAGGAAAGATCTTGTAGGACATGCAAGAAGGACTTTGGAGTCAAGAGAAGAGTCAGTCCGGTCTTAAGGTTAACTTCGCAAGAAGCGGCAATGACGATATGTCCCGACTCGCCGACCGTGGTCAGCCATAGTCGGTTGGAGCGGCATTGTACTACACGTCGTACTCCCATTTGACAAACATAGAGGGAGGAAGTTGGTGGTGATGCTTCCGCCTCATACTTTGCTCGCATGAACGACTTCTCAGGTTCTTCTGGCTCCGTTAGGAAATATTCCCCATCAGTGTCGAGGTTGTCGATCTAAGGTTATCTTGAGCTCGTCACGTGATACGGATTCGGCTTGTCGCAGTGGACTTTCTCCGTCTCCTTCTCCAGGAGCGCGCGTCTGACCTCGACGCGACCACAGCCTCTCCTCCAGCTTACGACGACCGCAAAGTAAGGAATGGCGGCCTCCAAGTCTTGGTGGCAGCACCTGTCAAATGCCAACGCTGGTAGGCCAGGGGATCTGCATTGCCGGCCACCTAGGCTTCACCGAAATTGTTTCAAGCAAATCTCCGCCCTCATTGTCCGCCGCTAAAATACGGAGCCAGGCCCGCCCCTTGGTATGGAGCAATCTTTCGGACAAGTCTCAAACCTCTTGATTCTTCAAGCAGCTTAGATCCTGGTCGTCATCCAATCATCACTGTTGAAAGGAGTTCTCTAATTCCTACTCTAACGCAGGTTCAGCCGGCCACGCCGCAGATATCTGAATATAGCTGATTAAAGAACCAAGTTCTTGACTCGAAGGGCTTAACCAAGGCCCATAGCGCGTGGGAAACCTCTTGGTTGCGAAGCCTTGGGGGGCTTCGAGCTTCATCCGGATGTCCCATCAGTAATGAAATGCTGGGCAAATGACCCATACTACAACTGAAAGAGCTTAGGACGGGGGTTGGGCGTGGCCGAGTTGTTACGACAATGTCTTTGATATAATGTGCCTTCGCCATGTCTTCTTGCTCTTGTCTCACATCTTCCACGTTCTCATCTACGTTGCTACTTACTACGGAGGCTGGTTGAAGCTCTGCAAACCTTTGTTTGCGTCCTCTCATTAAGTACTATATAGTACTTCACGCTCTTTACGAATCTCTGGTCATTATCTCTGTATAATCACATTCTCTGGCATCTAATTGCAACATGCGCTCTCCATATGCCCTCATCTCTACTACAATCGCCGCAACCTCTCTACTATCTTCCGCCGTCGCTGCCTTTGATGCTTCGTCTCCCACCAATGTAGCTGTCTACTGGGTAAGCTAAGACCTATACTCCGCAAGACTCACGGGTGTTCTGCTCAGTTTTCATCCTATACAGGCAGAGTATCTTCTTGAACACGCCATTGGCTAATCAGAATAACGTTTGACAGGGACAAGGCTCGAATCAAACACGCCTGGTAGAGACATGCAAGAACTCTGCGATTGACATTGTCATTGTTTCTTTCCTTAACGTCTTTCCTGATCAAGGTCCTGGTGGTTTCCCGGGGACGAACTTTGGCAACGCGTGTGGCGGCTCGGTATACAAGAACAATGGAGTCGACACCGATCTGCTCTCGGACTGTCCGAACATCGGGGCCGACATCACGGCTTGCCAAACGACGTACGGAAAGAAGGTCCTCCTTTCGCTAGGAGGAGGTGCCCCACTGAACTACTACATCGCAAACGACGCCAGTGCTACATCATTCGCCGACTTCCTCTGGGGCGCTTTTGGACCACAGACAAGTGCATGGACAACCGCCAACAAACCAAGACCTTTCGGCAGCGCTTCAGTGGATGGATTCGACTACGACATCGAATCCGAGATCTCTCCTGCGCCAGCCAACGCTCCTGATTATCAGACCAGAGGCTACGCCACCATGATCAATTACCTCAAGAACACGCTCTTCCCCCGAGATACCTCCAAGTCATACTACATCTCTGGCGCTCCTCAATGCGTTCTTCCCGACGCACATCTGTCCAGCGTTATCGCAGCCTCTTGGTTTGATTTTGTCTTCGTTCAGGTATGGTTTCCCACGCATTTTGCGTCACATATAACTCTTTCTTCATGACGTTGACTGACGAACTGTTACAGTTCTACAACACACCTTACTGTTCCGCGCGTGCGGGCATTAACCATGCGGCTGGCACTACCACCAATGACATCAGCTATGATGGGTGGGCTAGCTCAAGTTCTTTGAATCCCAACGTCAGAATGTCTATCGGTCTGGTAAGTTTCATGCCATTCTAATTGGATAAGATGAGTACTCACCAGTCTCCACAGCCGGCTGCACCAGCAGCCGCCGGGCAAGTGGACGCCTACCTCACTCCAGCGGAGGTCGACAGCCTGGTGACACGATTCATGCCAAAGTACGCTTCAAGATTCGGCGGTGTAATGCTCTGGGAAGCGACCTTCTCGAAGAACAACCGGATCTGTGGTCAAGAATATGCAACCTGGATGAAGGCTATTCTGAATAGTGTTCATGATGGCACATCTCTCAACACTGATCCCTCCGCATGCGCTGGAACGACTACTTCTTTGGTAGCGTCTGCTGCCCCTGCGACCACGTCAACAACGTCAAGTAGCTCTACGGCCTCAAGCAGCTCGACCACATCCAGCAGCTCCACAACATCTAGCAGCTCGACAACGTCCAGTAGCTCGACAACATCTAGTAGCTCAACAACGTCTAGTAGCTTGTCAACATATAGCAGCTCATCAAATGCAGCGGCAGTCCAGACCTCTAGCGCAAGCACCACATCCAGCACCACAACCAGCAGCTCAACGACCCCCAGCTCTTCGAGCTCGTCGAGCAGCTCAACCACGTCTAGCGATCCTACAACGGCAGCCGCTCGTCAGACTACAAGTTCATCCACCACATCTAGCAGCTCGACCACGTCTAGTAGCTCGGCGACCCTCAGCAGCTCGTCAGACGCAGCTGCCGTTCAGACGTCCGGCACGGGTAGCACATCTAGTAGCGCGACCACCTCCAGCTCATCAAGTGGCTCAACGACGTTTAGCAGCTCCACAACGGCTGCAGCTCGCGGGACTTCGGCAGGTATATTCACATCTGACATCGCGACAACGCCTAGTAGTTCGACGACTTCCAGCAGCTCAGCAACCACCTCGTCACTCTCCAGCAGTTCAGATGCTGCGTCTGCACTCCGTACCTCGGGTCCAACTTTCACGACGTCGACGACAACTGGCTCAGACATCGCTGGATCCAGCTCGAACGCGACTAGCTCGGCTACAGCAGCGCCAATTACTCCATCGTCCTCAAACAGCTCAGCGGTGGCCAGCAACTCGTCGTCCACTGTCAGTGGCTCAAACAACACCGCTCAAGGCGCGAACTCCGCACCCTCAAATCGATTCCCTGTCTCGGGCGCAGATTGGGGAACCAACAGAGCCCTTAACGACTCTGCCCACCGTGAATCCGATGCAGCAAGAAGCGCAGCGACTGAAACATGGGTCGCTGGCACCAATGCTGCACCTGTCGCCGCGGCCGCGGTGTCAGCCACCATGCCGACGTTTGTCGCCCGCCCACTGGCTGCTGCCGTGACTGAAGCAACTCCAGTCACTGCGTTGACTAGGTCGACTCTTTCTGCAACTCCGGCGCCCGCCTTCAATGGATTACCACCAACTGCCGATGACATCTCTGCCCACAGTGAGTCCCACACAAGCTCTTGCTCCCTAACTGAAAGTGTTTCACGGGTCTTGGCTTTCACTCCCGTCGTGAGAGCTGCTCAGGGAATGCACGGCGGGCCACCTGGCGGGCAAGCTGGACGACCGGCTGGTGGGCCAGCTGATGGTTCTTGGGGACATGACGCTCACAGCTCATCTGCTCCGTCTCCACCTGCTGCCCAAAGCTCGTCTGCTCCGTCTCAACCTGCTGCTCAAAGCTGGTCTGCTCCGTCTCAAGCTGTTGCCCAAAGCTCCTTTGCTCCATCTCGACCTGCCGCGCAGAGCTGGTCTGCTCCACCCCAACCTGCCTCTCAAAGCTCGGCCGCTCAGTCCCCGTCTGCAACGACCCCGGCAACCTCATCAACTTCAGTCGACGCTGTCGGCACTACTTCGTACACAACCTACACTGCACAGACTTCGGGGATTGTCACTGTACAGAAGTGCCCGGCTAGCGAAACAAACTGTCTCGCACACTTGGATGGACCGCAAGTTACTCAGACGATCATCTCGACTATTGCGATGTACACCCAAGTCATCCCAGTTACTTTGGGCGCACATGGCGCCTCAGCCGGCCCAAGCACTACCTCATACTCAACCATCGTGTACCAAGCTTTGTACCCGGCCGGCAGCCCAGAGCAGACGACTGTTGCAGGTGGCACAGCCCCAAAGTCGACGCAATACATTACATCCTCGTTCACTGCCACCTTTGCCGCACCCACTGATTTGTCGTCGGGAGCGCCACTTTCTGGACACTTCCCAGCAACCATGTGGGCTGGCCCAAGCGCGCCGCCGTCCTGGCTCTCGCTCATGTTCCACCCGAGACCGACCGGACCACCCGGTGTGCAAGCTTCTCCTGACCAGTCATCCGCCTCTGCCAACTCCATAGCCACCGCGATAAGTTCTGCATACGCTGCACCGGGCATCCTCTCAGGCGGGGGCTCATCGCCGTCAGCAACCGAGGGAGCCAGTGTCTCTATGACCACAATGAGCAATGGCGTAGTTGCACCGATCCCCACTATGCCCCCTACGAACACCATCAGCACGCAGTACGTCCCCGCCGCTGGCAACATCGCGAGCATCAGTTCCTCTTCCACCGTCACCGGCGCCACTAAGATCACCGCCACCGTCCGGGTGCCAGCCATGTACACCGGAGCAGCGAACAAGGTGGGGGCCGGTCTGACCGGTGTCGCCTTTGTTGTCGCAGGTCTTTTGGCCTTATAAAAAGTAGCATCGTGTTTGAAGAGTTTGGAGATACCACTTTTGATTGGAGTTCACAGATTAGGTAAGGGGTTTCAGAGTTCACGTAATACGAGATCGATGATGGGATATGCATGATGCCAACGATGCGAAGAAGAACGATTGCACAATGACCGGACGATTGTTTTTGCTTCGTTTGATTGGGAGGGGTAAATCAAGCAGACTCATGTGCATAGCGCGGTAAATAGCTGAACTAGATAGATAGATAGATTCAAAATACAATTTCCACGATTACGACGTGAACTAGGCGGTCCATTGCAATTCTTCGGTTCGACCCAATCCACAAAACGCGCATTTGCTTTCGACCCTGCTCTCGTTGTCCTGCCAATTCCGGCAAAAACTCGCCCCGTGGTGGTGGAGAGGGTTGTCGATGAAATGTCTCACGCGGTCGGCGCGGTGATTAGGGCCGTCTCACTGGCTGAGACACTGGGCGTTCAACGTTACTGACCATGTGGACCGATACTTTTGTAATTCACAGATCCCTCTTGCGGGACAGCCAGCCGCCGGAACGGCGTGTCAAGAACGACACCAATTCGCCCACTCCGCGACCTTCCATTCCTTGTTAGTAGCGTCTGAGAAGTTGCGAAGCAGAAGTGAAGGGAGATGCAGAGGCCGAGTTGACCAACATGTCTAGACCCAATGCGAGGGATAAGGGGGGTTAACCTGCTAGAGCGGCAGTGACTCTGATGCTGTGAGGTGTTCACGAGTGGCTGTAACGACCATCTCGTCTCGAACCCCCCTCCTTCTTCTTGCCCTCTTCTCGCCCTCACAACAACAACCCACCGACCCCTGAGCAAATCCATCCCGAATCCCCAACCCCGCCCCCTTTCTTCCACCGACCCTCCCACCCCCTCTCAGCCTCGGCCGCTCTTTCCCGCCCTGCCTTTTCCCGTCCGTCCATCCACGACTCAACTCTCAACCCGCCTCGATGCGGTCCTCCCTTCCCTGATCCGCTTCATCCTTGTACCTTGGACTCCACACCCCTCGTCGCGTCCTCCACGAGCGGAACCTGGCTTATACGCGGAGCGCGCCAGGAGCGGTTGTTTGGTGTCCGATACCACCGGGTCCGTCGAGCTCCTTGCGGCAGAGGCGGTCTGCTGGGCGTGATGCGAGCGTTGGGTGGGCCCAGACACACGCCGTGTACCTCTTGTTGCCGTATCGTAACGACCCTGCAACGACCTTGCAAGCGATTTGTGATCCGACCTGTAAGTCCGTCCGTCAGTCAGTCAGTCAGTCAGTCAGTCAGTGGTCAGCCAATCGGTCACCTAGGCGCTCCATCGCCTGACCACCAGGCGCCGATCCCATCTCTCGCACCCAAACGAAGCTGTCCAAACTACACCATCGTATAATGATCTGCGTTGTAGATTCGTTATTAGGACAGCCCTATGGTACACATATTGAAGAGGAAAGCCTTTAATCGGCAATCGCCAGCGCCTGACACTGGACAGTCGTTGCCGACAGCCTGACGGACGCCGAGGACGCCCCAGTGTAGGCTTTTGGCATACACGTAACCTCCGCGCTGACGCCTTCGTGTCGCGTGACCCCGCCTTGCTCCTCGATCTTGTAATGGCAAAAAAAAAAACCTCCACAGGCCGAGTCCAGTGGCCGTCGTGTGGCCAGAGCGCCCCACTGCCCCACTCGTCCAACGGCTTCTCTCTCGCTCCTGTGCAACCGCTCAACTAGCCGGCTCTCAATGCATGCTCCTACTGACCAAGCTGGCCCTCGACGGACTAGTACGGCTGCGTTCGTCCTCCTCCAGCACGTCGCTCAAACGGGTCGGATGGTGGTGGCGGCCCCCTACCACCCCCATGCCCTCCCAGCCGCCATAGCCCGCGCCGCTGTAGTCGGCGGCCTCATCTTCGTCATATTCCACATCATCAGCTTCGGCGGCGCCAAAGTCCATCCCTGTAGTCGCAGTCAGGGGCTGGTGGCGGTCAGTTGCGGCAGTGATAGGGCTGGTGGCGGAAGTCTGGCCGTAGCGGCGGGCGTGCTGGCGCTCGCGCTCGAGGTCGGCGGCGACGTCGTATTCGTCCTCGCCGCCTTGGCTACTGGTGTCGCGGGGGCCGTGCAAGCCGCGGCGGTAAAGAATCGGATTGCCAGCTGCATCGCGACGGATGTTGCCTTGCTCGTCCATTGCATACTCTTCGTCGCCTTCGGAGAGAGTGCCTTCGATGCTGGGCACGTACGAGGTTTGGTCAATGTCTGGGATGCGAGGAAGGTCTCTCTGTGTCGGATCGTCGGCCGTCGATGAGGAGTGGAGATAGGTTTCGCCGCCTTGATGTTGGTACAAGGACGATGGGTTCTCGCCGCCTGATGTAGCTGCCCTGTCAGCTGGCGCAGAGGCTGGTAAGTCTCGGGCACGCGCCTCGTCACGTGAGTAGAGTGGCTGCGACTGCTGAGAAGTCGACTTCGGCGGAGGAATCACTGTCTGGGCCGTGGATCCCGAAGTGGCCGGCGTGCTGCCGAGTGGGTATGGCTGATAAGTGCCAGCTGCAAGGGACTGAGATCCAGGTTCGTGATGGAGCTGGGGAACTTGAGCACGGCTAGACTCGATGAAGGGATCGGTATCGGTGGGTGAAGCATCCTCCTCTTGAGAGCCGTCTCGCTCTTCACGCCTCTGGGCTGTGCTTCGTGGCACAGAGCCCTCGACGTCAGTCTGTGTACTTGGGTTCTGCTCGCCGGTCTGATATTGTGCCGGACTCTCCCAAGTAGCTGGACGTTGCGAAACACTGGCCTGTCGGCTTGCCATACCAGCTTGCATAGGCACAACCTGCACACCTCCCACCAACGTAGGCATTCCTTCTCTGAGACTTGCGGTTCTCTCACTCTCCTCTTGCTCTCTTCTGCCCAACTCCTCCCAAGCTCTTCTGGCTTCTTCTTTGCTGATCGCCAATTCTCTTTTCATCTCGTTGACCATCTTCTCAGCGGTGACTCTCTCCTTGTCACTCTTCTCGCGGAGGAACACGGCGTCTTGTCTCGCTTTCCGCTCTTGCTGCAGCATGTTCTCCAGTTCACCCTGAATCTCCTGCGCTCGTTCCTGATCTCCTCTCGTCTCGAAAAACCAGCGCTGGAACTTTCGTTCTGACGAGGCACGAAGTCTCTGCAATTCAACGACAGCATGGAACAGATTGGCACCAGCAGCTGAGAGATCCGAAATTTGACGTGACATCTGTTGCGCTAAAGGCTCGCGACGCACTTCCTCTGTGTTAGCTTCGAGCCGCCGGATCCAGTACGATGTCAGGCCTTCCCAGTGAGACGAGAGCTGCTCCCACCGTTCGAAAGCATGTGGGAAAGAAGACACCTTCGAATCGCGCGGCTGAGGAGGGTACTCGGGAACAGAAGTGGGATCTGGAGTTTCCGTCTCCTGGAGATACGAGGCGCGAGGCGGGGGAACGTCACCCTCATTTGTTCGTGCTTTTGTCGGCAACGGCGCAGAAGCATGTCGTTGTTGTGTCTGTGACGGCTGGGCACGACGTGCGCCGGACGCTCGCGTACTCGACTGGGGGTCAGCGGGTAGTGGCATGTTCTGAGACACTGAGGTGCCCCGAAGACGCGCTGCAGGTGTGGGACCGGTCCTACGCTCTTCTCTTACGCGCCCAGATCCCTGTGAAGGATCGATCTGTTGAGTGCCCGACACGACCCTACCTCCACCACCAGAAAGACGCTCGTCCGTGTGTGCCAGTTGGTGTGCAAAATAAGCACTCTCTTCGGAACCTCTCTCACCAGCCATTCCGCTCGTTCTACGAGATGCGCCACTATCCCGTAATTGTCCTGCAACGCCAGCAGTAGCAGCAGCTCTTCTCTCAGCGGCTAATCTCTTCATGTTTTCCTCATATTGCGCTTCAGATCTTGCCCTCCTCTCAGCATCGGCCTCAGCCTGCTTTCTCGCTTCGCGTGCTTGTCTTTGGTTCATAATGTCGCGAGGCGTGCGCACTCCAGACGGGACACCTTGCGAGACAGGCACAGGGCCCGAAGCTGCTCGTGCACCGCCATTAGCTGCACGTCCAGAATAGCCACCACCAAGATCTGACATTTGAGCGTTCTCTTCAGCAAGATCGGGCGTGAATGGGTGAGGGGTCCGAATAGCTTCTTCGAGCGCAAACAGTATCGCAGATGCTGTCCTTCGTGAGATGCGAAGCGCAGGGTGTGGAGCTCGGTCTAGAGGGTAAGCGGAGGAAGCGCGTCTCGCCGAATTCTCGCCTAGCTGTTGAAGCTCGTCCGCTGAGTTTGCAGTTTGTCGTGGCACTTGTGTAGTGTTGAAGAGAGTGAATTGCGGTCTGGGTAGTAGTCGAGCTTCGAGTCTAGGTGTTCGGCGAAGGGTGTGAGGCACACTCCCGGACGAGCTCGATGGGCGAGATAGATCGCGGGCACGGTTGTATGCTTCTGCTTGCTGCTGGCGTTGCTGTAGGGAAGTCGTAAAGGGTTCGTCAAGATCGTGGGACTCGTAAGATGCGGCGCGTCGCCGTGTGCGCGACAGGTTGATGGGTTGCGGAAGAGGATCGAGAGAAGTCAATGCGACGACTCGACGTCAGATCCGGGCCGTTGAAGTTTTGTGCGGTAAACGCCGCTGTACGATGAGAAGTTCACTTCGGAGGTGATGTGCCGCGAAAAAGTGAGGATGAACGCTGATTTCGAACGCTTGCGAAAACGGATGGAAAATCTCCTAGCGACACCGACAAAGTAAGCAACTCTGAGCGCGAGGCAGCCATTGTTGCTACTAGCATGGTTCATAACCACGAACAAGGAACGTGGACGAAGCGTGGGTGGTTGGGGCATTACTGCGTGGCCGGACCAATGTTCTCGAAGCTGTGATGTCGAAGATGGCTGGGAAACGCCCAAGCGCACGGAAGCGAGAGGACCATCAGACGAATCCACGTACCTCGAGTCGATACAGGAACCAGTGGCCGAGGCAATGCCCTCGGCGATATCACGATTGTAGCGCAACAGCTCAGTAGCACGCGTGAGTAGGAGCGCGTCCGGAGCACTAGCACAGGATCTTTGATTCCGTTGTTGTCCTGCTGGATGCGGCGCTGCCTTGGAAGGCTCGACCCAGTGCAGCGTCCGCTCGATCGTTTCCTGACCCCAGACCTATACGCGCCGAACCCGAAACTGCAAGGGAGTGCCGGTGGTGAGTTTGATGCTCTGTAGCCAACATGCTAGCGACTGCGACGGTGCTGTCCGTGTTGCGACGTGGGACTTCAGGATGCCGTCGAGACACACTCTCGGAGCCTCGAAGAAAGCCGACAATCGCTCGGGGAGCTGGTCTGACAGGCCAGTTGCTGGCAGGGCCTTCGGCAGCGGTCGCTGGAGCAATGGTCAAGCGTTCGACGCTGATGCCGTCGAGTTCAGGAGCGAGGAGGACTCGGAGCTTTTTGGCTTTCTGCCAACGCACAACGCACGACGGGCCCTGTCACTCGCGCAGTGCCGGTGGGAACCCTGCCTGCTGCTGCGGCAAACGCTCCTCTCGGCGCGCTCGAGCATGGCGGGCCTGCTCATTGCAACCGACGGGCAGCGGAGATTGAGGTCGACCGCAGATGCAAGGCGACGACCCGTTGTGTCTCACAGGGGACTCGACGGCCATTGCGCAATCTGAACCAGCCCTTCTTCCCGTTCGCATATCTTCCGCAAGGAAAGGACCGCAAGATCGCCTCCAAAACCCGGTAACCAATCATCTGCGCTATCGCCAGTCTGTCTCACGCGGGCCCCTAAGCAAGCGACACCGGGAGTGTGGCGTGTCTCACACGCCCGTTGGCGAACGACTTTGGTGTAGCACACGCACAAGGAAGCTATCAACGTTACTGAGCCCCAAAGGCTGAACTCGGCTCTGTTGGGGAGCTTGACGTTGTGGCACCTCATGCACAGGTTGAGCAACGTAACACTTGCGACTCTGCACTACCGAGAGGGATCGTAGTAGGCGTTTGGTGTCTGAGGCTCATGTCCTCCTCGCTAGGAAGGAGTCTGTTGAGTAGTCCTTGCCTGTCGGTGGGAATCTCTGCCGGTGGCATCGGCGGCCTGTGTGCCTGGGTGTGTTCGAGTTCGATTTACAACCTAGTGCCTCTGACAGACCGTAGAGGTAGTCATGCAGACAAGTAGCCATAGTTGATCACGTCTTGATTGAAGGAGTGGAACAGTGGGAATCACGCGTTTGGCGGCTGCTCGAGTCTGTACGATCATCTTCCGCCTCACCTGTAGGATAACATGCAATGAGAACTCTCGGTTGAGGACCATGCAGCTGGCTGTGAAGGGTGGAGTACATTCAAATGTCTAAATAGGGGACTAACTACTTGTCTAAAGCAAACGCCACCGTCACTCCTTCGTCAACGCCTCTACCTCCATCCAATAGCTGCGGCAAGTTCACATAAGAGGGCTTGGAGGCGATATGATCTGTGGACGGGCTGGTAGAAAATGCCTTCTTGCTGCCCTAGCACTCGGGTCATGCTCGTCGGGAGAATGATCGGGCGATATTGAGAGCAGCTTGTTCCACGGCGCTGCTGGGCCATCCACTGATGCCTTGGTCGCTGAGGATCCAGCCCCTAGACGCCGACTCGGCAATGAATGCAGACCAAATGGGCTCCGTGAACTTCCCTTGTGCGAGATCCTGGTGGACGATGAAGATACGCCCAACCTTCGCGCGACTGGCCGCTACGTTGAACCGTCTCCTGTCGCCGCCCAAGAACCAGAGACTTTCATTTGCGCCGCCACCCAGGGTGACTGCGTCCACGATCTCGACGAGTGCCTCGACCCCTTGCCAGCCGTCGACAGTACTGAACCGAAGGTGTTCGTAGAATGGATCATCGGCAAAGAGGGCTTTGATGAGCTGCACCTGGGTGTCGTAGAATGCCGTTACCAAGATGTCTCTAGGATTGAAGCCACCCTGAATGACCAAGAGGTGAACTTTCTTGAAGACAAGAGTTGCGGTTAGCACGTTGAACCTTGAATGACTGTCGCCCGACGTCTGCGAGCCCCATCTGTAGCCTTGCTCTGGCGTCGGCGAGATTATCACGGAGCAGGTGTCAGGGAAGTTTGTTCTGCCACATCTGGCGGCGTAGGCCTTGATGTATCTCTGGAACTGGCCGATTTCTGGACGAGTCGTCGTGATCTTGGCATCGCGGAGGGTCATGCCATAGATGAGCTTGTTGACGATCCAGGATATGGTCGGGTGCATACGATACTGCTCGCGCAAGCGTATCGCATGCACACCACTCAACGTCAACCGCTCCATCAGTGACAGCGAACCCTGGTTCGCAAAAGGTTGGCGACTTGCCTCTACCACTGGAGGGAGCTGCTGGGGGTCACCGATCAACAAGAGCCTCGAAAATCTCGATGTCTGCGCCTTTAGGATCAGAAACACGGCTTCTGCTTCGATCATCCCGGAGTTCTCTCCTATGATCAGGGACACTGGTGGTACTGTGAGGCTCAACGAGTGAGCATCAGCCGCCGTTGTCAAACAGCCGTAGAATTCTGAACCACGACGTTTCGTCAGCTTCTTCTTGATGACATCTACAGCTACAGAAGTCCAGGTGACGACCCAGAAGACGTTTCTGAATTCCTCTTCCAACTCTAGGATCACATCTACAAGCGTAGACTTCCCAGTCCCTGGCGGTCCAACGACAATCGTGACGCGGTGTTGGAAGTAATGAAGGACAGCTTCACGTTGCTCGTCATTGAGACCTCGCTTGTCACACAGGGTGCTGACTCTCTTCAACCAGTCACTGGGCAGGTTGGCAGTGGACTCGTTCTGTTCAAGTCTGTGGTTGTCTTGAGCAAGCAACAACCTCTGTATGAACCTAGTTCCTCCGGTCATGAGTTCTATCAGCTGCTTGCGGATCTCGCCAGCCGGAGCGCCATGATGGCCGAAATGGAAGTTCGCTGTGCAATGGGCTAACGCGAGTACTGGACCTCCGGCAACAGGGGGTCGTTCGGCAACGATGGCAACATTGTAGGCATTCTTGGAGAAGACCTCGGGTGTCTTCACTACTTTGCCGTTCCACTCTTCCGCACCAACTCTTTTGTCAATGACAATGGTGATGGAAACTCTCTCGCCGACTTCTGGAAGACTGTGTTCGGTAGATGGAGGGGGTTGACCGACTCGCGAATCTTTGATTGTAGATCGAGGCGCCGGGGTCTCAATGCTGAGAACGATCATGTGATGACGCGACCCGGTCGGATGTGGAACCACTTCGCATTCTCGGTCGATGTTGAGGTGCCTCGGAGAGTTTTGCACGCTTGCTTCGCGCTCATAAGCGTGGCAGCCTAGGATTCGAGACAAGTACTCGCGACCATCATGGAATTGGATGACTCTTGGAAGCTTATCAATTTCCAGGGGCTGCGGGATACTTCTAGCCGATTCGGGGGTCACCTCCTTCCCATCCTTGTCGCGGACTGCAAATCACCGCTTGGTCAGCCGCACTGCAAGCGCCCGGTTTATCCATTCGCTATCAAGCTCGAAGGTCTTTCGCGTGAAGTCCATTATGTTCTCGTTGTCCTGGGGATCTTCGATTCTGGCTAGCCAAGGCCACTGTGAGTGTGGCACAGGATGTGGAAGCGCAGCAAACCACGGCCAGCTGGTAAGAAACCTGGGCTGAGAGCGGGTCAGCACCCGAAGTGGCTCGTTGGACGAGAGTGCCAAGCTGATGATGGACTTGAAAGAAGTGACCGCCACCTGTAGTTCCGGAGCGAGGTGTTGCACGTTGCGGGAGAAAGAGAACCGAACACAATCGATTGCCTTCCACTGGAACACCAACTGCTTGTTTTCCGCGACATTTGGCCATGCATCGGCTGACGGATGAAGAGGACTCGATTGATACTGCCAGAAACACACATCGAAGAGCTGCCTTGAGAAATCCAACGGACCGGCTGGGAGGTCGCCGCCGTTTCCGAAGCCCGCAAATGCGAACGGAGTACGCTCGTAGTTGCTAGGGTTGTCACGGCTGTCGAATGCAAGAAAAGAGACCGACAGTTTGTACTTGCGGGCTTGATCGGCTGTCTGGCGGTCGGCATCGGACTTGATTAAGGGTGGTGGGCGGAAGAGGCGGAGCTCGAGCTCGAACATCGGCTGGATTGGCGAGGTATGGATGACGAAGAAGATTGCAAAGCTGTTCGGAGGTGGAACGAGCTTCTGATTACCACAGAACAGCCTGCACTCTACTCTGTAGGGCGCGCTTTGCAGTCTGAAGAGAGTGTTTGGGACAGGCATGTCATCTGAAGTTGCTTGGAAGCGCTGTTCCAGAGCCCAGTCGATGGGTACTGATGGAGCCATCTTGGCGCCGTCGAGGAGGATGTTTGGGTGTGTAGTGAAAGATTGAGGGGGATGTTTGGACGTGGAATGAAAGGTTGAGGAGCATGCGAACTGGCGAGATTGACTGTGGTGAAAAATCTAGACTGGCAGGATTCCGGCTTCGCTGTTCGGGCTCCTGACGTGTTGCGTTCTTACGCCCAGGGACCGGGCTTGTTCTGGGTGATAAGATGGCGAGATGGAAGTGACGAGAAGCTGATAGACGAGGACAGCGAGAGAGAAGAGGGCCAGCTGTGCCGGCACCTCCCTCACTACTGTAGAAATATTCTGCAACGACGGTGCCGCGGGCGATGCGGAAAGACGATGAGTGGATGCTGACAGGACCAACTGGTGTCAAGACCTCACTAGTATGGTGCGACGAAGAAGGTTGGACGAAGAGTGTCACGGGAAGATGGAAAACGTTGTCTCCAGTATCAGGAAGGTTCCGAAGTCTCACCGAAGCTCTCAAAAATGACCCTTCATAGTATGGAGGGAATGGAGATATGCATTGGAGGAAGCCAACTGAGATTATCAATCTGGAACTCTGATTACATCTAAGACATTCCTAAAGCAAGGCCAGATATCATGTCGGGTGGGAATACGGGGCTTTCCTGACAGCGTCTCCTGGATATGATTGGAGTCTTTACAGACTTGCCAAATTTGCATCATTTCTGAGAGTAGCACTTTCGTCAATAAGGACCTTGTACACAACGAGTGACAGTCAACCACAGGAGTAGCCAAAAGAGAGGGAGTGAAGCAACATAGAATACCGATGAAGACTACGGAACTATCAATGTTAGCATTGGGGGCTTGTATGGGTTGAGAGGTTATTCACTATGAAAGGCGTTAGATTTTCAACTCACTGCCACCGACGCCAGCAGCGCAAGTAAGCCTTGTGACTACAAAGAGCTTCGTGAGCTTTGAGCAGCGGCTACTAGCGAGTATAGCATACTTGTTGCAGCAAGACCTAGCCACGTTCTTCGGTTCAAGGAATTCTGCAGTTCGCAAGACCTATAGCTGCTGTTCTGCAATGCAAGGTACCTCTTAGGAAGCCAAACGATAGTGCAGAAACCCGTGGAAGTCCACACTGCTCAAGGGCCTTGTCCTCTCGGTTCCAAGGGTCTCTAGCCAGGGAGCAGAGTACGTTATATACTGGAGTTGTTGCAGGCAGCTCAGCTGTTGTAGGTTCCACGTGTACTTCAATTGTACTTATTAGAGCACGTGTGATGTCGATGGTGTGGTCTCGACAGCCGGCGGTTTTGTTGGGGTGCCGGTTCGGCGCCCCGCAACAACAAAAACTTACGGCGCTTGTCGCAGCACTTGCACGAACCACAGCAAAAACACTCTCCTTCGACACAACCACAAAAGCATTCCGCAACCGGGAGTCGAACCCGGCCCGGCCCGGTGCTTCCATTTGATAGATTCAAGCGGATGAAAGCGGGCAATCCTAGCCGATAGACCATTGCGGATCTATTGCAATCGTGATACTTAAAATCTATAATGTTGTTGAATTTTGCTGCCTTAACTTACTATTCTATACTATATAATAACTATAGTGATACTATATGTTAATTCTACTTATTATATCCAAAACATTACTCTGCGTTTTTTGCATCACAATGCTACGTGCATATTGTGTGCTTTTATGTTCCTAGTTATTAGAGTGGTTGGATTCACAGAGGGAATACGGTACCGATCGTCTCCACGGGAGACTAAACATAATACCCACTCGTAAATGCTTGACTAACTGTACGAACATCCACAACAATGCTTGTAGACATTCCTTTAAAGAGCTTGTTAAACACACCTAGATAGTTCCAAGAACTTCTATCCATGTAGAGACACCACTACAGACTTGTGAAGAATAGTGTAATAATTTGTGTATCGGTATTGAACATGGAAACTGCTCGCGAACGTGTAGTAGGGGTTCTGGAATCTTAGGCTTTCCTCTACTTTCCCTTCTACGTCGCGCGCAACTCAACTTTAGCAGATTCAGCTGACTCTTACCGGAGATCTATGGATCTAGCACAGTATGCACCGGACGTCTTTGTGTTGTTTGACCCTACCCGACCTCGGAGAATGGAACGGTACGGCGTCCTACTAGGCTCTAAGGAGGGTTGCCCAAGTGTGTCTGGTTTACACTCGATGAGCTTTCCCTGGGTTCCCTCGTCCACTGAACACTTCACACAACTGGACGAGCAGTGACGATAGAACCAGAGATGCCACTACATTCTGAGTCTGGCAACGTCGATTGCGAAGACACAAGACTTCTTCCTCCACCGCCAGTATCGGTGTCACCGACAGTATCTGAGCAAGTGCCACGCTCGCTATAGAGCAAGCCAGTAGCTCTCGGGGACATTGCATGGAATTCAGGCCTACTGCGTAGGGATGAGTTATACGAGCGCCGTTGAGGTACTGCGGCCATAGTCAAGACACAACAAACTTCAGGTCAGACGCTCTCTACAACTACGTCGAACACTGTTGACTGTCACAAGCTCGGAGTTTGCTCCTGATGGTACGGACTATTTCGTATTCAAATATGTGGGAGAGACTGGACATGGACTAGAATGGTGGGTCGGGTCACAGGTCTGTAAGTGATATAACGGAAGCGGGCGAGATTGAAAAGTTGCAACTGCCCACGACCTTTCTTGCGCGTCACAAACACCTGACTAAGGCACCGAGACATCAAGTAATTGTCTAGATTCGAAGCTGGATTTGAAGGTTGAAGATTACTCTTATTCCGTGGAGGTTCTGACATCGACCAGACCTCTTTCTATTCATTTCCCCTCAAGTTTCGAGATGCAACGCCCGTCGACCGCTCTTAAAGACTCCGGCGACCTGATACCATGGCTTTTCGCAAAGACCCGGTCGCTAGCACTCTGCTACGCATGTTGACGCTCGTACTGGCGTTGGAACTCAATTCCAAATACGTACGTATATATCAGCAGGAGTCCACGATGCTCAAGGCAGGCGACGGCTTGTCGATCGCCGCAAAAGCCGTTGAGGCTACCCAGCCATATGTAGAGCAACTGATTCGGTCTCTGGCGGCAGAGTTTAAAGGATTCGGGTAAGCCATCTGCATTACTCTTCCTCCAGACTGCACCACAAACTGTGACTTCTGCCATGCTTCGTTCTTCTTCTCTCTTCTCTGTCGCGGTTACTCAATGCTCGTATTCTTCTCTTGGACGAGTGATGGTCTTGGCCGTAGTGTGGCCGTACCCGTACCATGATGTTGAGCGTGTGGTGTCCTTGCGGCGTTACTGTTGTTGCTGTCATGCAATGCTACTGCTGTCCCCACCTGCCGTGCACTTAACGTGCCACCGCTCTTGTTCTGTGTCATGGCATGCTGCCGAGTGTGCTGTGAGCTTGCGGCATCGCTACTCCTGCTGCTATACGTGTTCTTGCTGCTTTTGTCTGCCTGGATTGTCATGTCGGAACATGGGGTTACTCCCTTGTGAGCGCTGGATAAGTTGTTAGTGTAAACCAGGTCTTCTGGGTGCCTTCGGTGAGCTATCTCCTGAAGGAGCAGTTGCCATATCAAGAAGTCGCGCACCGTCGAATGAAGACTAGCCAGATATGTGGAGCCATCGCGTCGCGTACTTCAACTTACGCGAATCGCACCTCCAGTTATTGCTCCTACATCAACCCAGGATACGGAGAGACTAGGTCTTTCCATCATCAGCTTCATCATTGCCAACGTCGAAGACAGAAGAATTTGCCGTCTGGGAGGTGTCAGACATAGTCGACCCTCTTCGTCCGCCGTTCAAGTCTCCTCGCCGCCGAAGAACGAAGTTTTCACCGTTCGGGAGGTGCTCGACCTCAGTCGACCCTCGTCGTTCGTCCTTCAAGCCTCCAACTTGAAGACAGAAGATCTCCTTGTGCTCTCGTGGTGTCCGATATTTGTTGACCCTCTCTTCCTCTCTCCCTCTCTTCCTCTCTCCCTCTCTTCCTCTCTCCATCTCTTCCTCTCTCCCTCTCTTCCTCTCTCCCTCTCTTCCTCTCTCCCTCTCTTCCTCTCTCCCTCTCCTCCTCTCCTTTTTCTCTTTTTCCGCCGCCTACACTCTCCTCCTGAGGTGCTGCCGTCACCCCTCTTCCATTGGCGCCATGGCTTTCCTCGAGGACCTGATCATTGGCACTCTGCTACGCATGTTGACTCTGGTGCTCGCCTGGAACAACGCTGTACCGTTCGCCAACGCAATTGTCGACTGGTTAGAAGGCAAGGTCGAAAACGCCAGTGTCTGGGCTGTTGACAGGTACGTGCACTACAGGCTTGCTCATGTCTCTGTCGCTGATACTGTTGATTCAGGTTTCCTTTCTTTGGCCCGAACATCATGTATCATACGGTGCACCTCAAAGACTGGGACAATGACCCTCGCTGGATGCCAACATTCCACCGTACAGCATCATGGGTTCCGACATCACGGCAGAAGAGGCTGCTATGCACGTGAAGAAGGCGAAGACATCCCAGAACCATCAAGCAAGGGGTGCCAGGGTTGAGGCTGCTAGGGTTGCTGCTGGGCTCGCTCGAGTGGCAAAACCCTACGTCCCCAAGCCTTTCAATAGGAAGACGACCCCCGCTACCTCCGCCGCTGCCCTCTTGGCCGTCGCCACAGCATCCGCTGCCCCAATCTCCGCCGCCTCCAAGCCTGTCGCCGCTCAGTCAGGAATTGATGGTTACCTCACGCCAGTCACTCCGCCTGCACAAACGCCCGAGGCTGCAGCCAACTTCACCCTCCCTACTATCTCCGCTCGGACGTCTCCTACTGCTGCTAATATCAAGCAGCCGAACCCATACCTCACGACACTCCGAGTCGGCAACCAGCCACTTGAGGTCTACCGCGAGGTCTGCCGGTCGGATTCGTCGAAACGCTTTAATGCGAAGCCGGAGTATGTCACAATGAACCCGTTTGTAGGCATGTATGTGTCGCGGAAGCCGTGTGACACCCCGGGCTGTTGTGACTTCAGCGGCAGGACGTTAAAGCAGGGTCAGAAGATAAAGAAAGCGGTGCACATGGTGCCTGTTGATCGGTCTGTTTCATACGTCCAGATTCAGCGACTCACGAAGGAGGCGAGCAAGCTGAGGAGACGGACGGTTGACTAGAGCTTGAGTTTGCTGAGGAGCTCTGATTTCGCTATCTTGTACTGCTGTATCTCCTCATCTACTGTTTCGATTGAATGCGTCCGATGCGAGCCTGAGTAGACTCACAGTACCAGATGGAGATGAAGGCCGCAGTCTTTGCAGTATGAGACCGTCATATCACGGCTCAAGCAACAACCCATCAATAGCTTTCTTGTCATAACCCAAAAGGTACATGACGTCCAATAAGTTTCTCGTGTTTAAACGTGCTGGTGCCTCCATTTGAACTTTCGGCTTCGCATCGAACGCTATTCCTAGACCGGCAGTACCAAGCATAGGTAAGTCGTTCGCTCCATCTCCGACCGCCACGACCCGTTCGAGTGGTATGCAGTCCCCTGCCGCGATCCTAAGCAGTAACGCTTGTTTTCGCTCCGCATGAATGATGTCGGAATCTGGCTCCAGTTTTCCTGTGAGATGTGCACCATCCTCGCTGATGCATAGCTTGTTCGCGTGATAGTAGTCCAGCTTGAGTTCGTGGGCTACCCAGGAAGCCAATGGAGTAAAGCCACCACTCAGCACGGCCATTTTCCAACCCAACTGCTTCAGACATTTCGTGAGGTCTCTTGCGCCTGGTGTGAATTTGATGGTGCTTTCCTTCAACTCATCCCAGACCGTCGTAGGGACACCCTCCAACAATGCCACCCGCAACTTGAGAGACTCAGTGAAGTCAATCTCCCCCTCCATAGCACGTTTTGTAATCGCAGACACCTTGTCCTTGACACCGACTGCGGCTGCCAGCTCGTCGATAACCTCTTGTTGGATGAGGGTGCTGTCCATATCAAAAACCGCTAAACCTGGCGCTCGGTGGGAGTCGTAGATGTTTTTCCTTTCGAATACGGCTTCGAAGCCAAACTTTTGCTCGGCTTCCGCCACCTCTCGGCCTTTGCTGACTGTTCGAACATCGGGACAGTCGGCAGATGTGGAGACGATGGTGGTGACTACAACTCGGACGCCTTCGTCGCCCTTTTCCAATTCCTTGTAAGGGCTCAGAACAGCGTGCTGGAATTTGTAGGTTTTATTGATGACAGAATGAAGGTGTCTGATACTGTCTGCTACCACATCCGTCGACACGGGAGGTTTGTAGAACAGTGTTAGCACCATGCTGTTTTCCACAGTGCCATTGGGTTTTGCCATCTCCTTCACACTTCTTCCGTAGTGCTACGAAGGACTTTGTTCCCTCCTCCGGAACCCGATGCTTCCAGACAAGCCTTCAACAAGACTTGCGTGTCTACGAGACCAATTGACTTGGTTAGATGCTACTGTCGATAGTATCCATGGACGTTGATACTTCAAGCGAAGCTCAAGGATCGAGAAAAGTTCAAGACCTCGTGACGGCACGTGACAAAAAGCGTGGAGACAGCTCGGTAAAGCTTCCGCTTAGTATTTGGTTGGACCACAAAACCCTCCGACCTTCTCACATCGGACCACGCCAGAGCTTCTCGAAGAATCAATAACGTGGTATCAAAGGTTCTCGTAACAACCGCTTAGTCAAATGCTCCCCAGATAGCATAGACTGCGTGCCAGACAGCTAGATAGGAGCGAGACGAGAGCCCATATCTCCTTGCAATATCGAAATCATGGCCTCCGTTTTTAGCACATCCCGAGGGCTTCCGACAACCGCATTACATGAGACTGATCCCGGAGTCCATCCCCGTCTCGGGTACTCGATTCAATGATTCTCTACCTCGAGGAGGTTCAGCCAGTTCACCACCATCATTGCCTTAATCATGTTTCCTTTCAGGTCCAGATGCCTGTCCCTCTTTGATATCAGCAGAAAACTCAGTGCGTCGGAGCTGCTCAAGATGCAAAGTACTTACACGCCATCAAACTTGTTGCTCTGGATACTCATATTCCACGTTCCCAATGCTTCAACACCCCTCCAGCCAGCTGCTTCCCTGACACTTTCCTCAAAAATCATGAGCTTCTTGTTGCCTTGGGTGAGAATGAACTCGTCCGGCTTCTCTGGGCCTGCTGCGTTAGGAGTTATGATGAGACGTGGCCAAAAGGCGTCAGGTTTTGAGAGGTATGTAAGCTGAGATGTCGTCGCTCGGAGAATCTCGTCGAGCCAATCAAGAGTTGCCTGCAAATCGAGGTCCTGAAGGTGGAATCCATGGTCAGCGAGACCAATGTGAGTCAACAGTATGCGACGCTCACGTTCCAGAGGCCGTGGCCAAAGATGAAGACGTATGGTTTCTTCGGCTTAGATGTCCCAATGAGCTCTCGGAAACGGTCCAGTTCTTCAGGGGCAATTGGGAATTTGATCATTTGCTCGACTGAAAAAAGTCAACAGTGAGAGACGGCGAGTGTTTCGAGTCTTGAAGAGGGCTTACTCATGACATCAACTGTGCCAGGCTCACAAGCCAGGCTGTCCAGGTCATGTTTGACAACATCGGCCGTCTTGAAGATGCCTTGAATCGAGCAGTCTTTGACGTCGAATTGCTGGTTGCAGAAGCAGTCTCGTCTACCCACCAATAAGCAGCATAAATTTCGTATGGATGCTCAGGTTCTGGTGTCAGTCATAAGCCTGGTATCAAACTCACCTTTCCTGGGGCGAGAAGTTCCAATCTGTGACCGCTCCGTAGCCCAGATCCTCTCGTATAAGGACATTGATGCTACCAATCACATGTCTCATCATACTGTCGCCAAGAACAATGACCTTCTCGAACCGCGACAAAATCTCACATATCTCTTCTGTCGTGAACCATCGCATATCGCAGCCTCGAGGCATGTATGGAGCGTCGAATCCTATCCGCCCTCCCGAGGACATTGCTGTGATCATGGCGTTCCGGTCTTTGCAGAGAGGCGCAAACGGAGCATGCAAGTCCAGGGAGGAGATGTTGCAGGCGCTGTGATACTTGTATCCGGCGAAGGTATCGACGGTGTCAGGAAGACGGTAAGGGTCAGGTTCGGGAGCTGCAAATGCAGCATGTTGGGGCTTGGTAACGTTGTACGACACGGTAGACGTGAGATGATAGCGGCGGCGAGACTGTGAGGAGTTTTAGCTGGAGTGCTGCCGTCCACTTCTTTCATGTCTTACTATAGTATGGCCGAAGGTAGACTTGGTGGAAAGGTAGACGAGCAGGCCGATGCCAAAGCAAACAGCAGCTATTGATCTGCGTGAAGTGGGAAATCGTATTGTCATTGCTTGAGCAGTCTTGCGACTTGAGCTCGAGTTTGTCGTTGGTAGCATGGAACCAAGTTTCTTGTAGTTCCACATCTTATACAACTTGCACGTGCAGTGGGCTTGCCAGTCGGCGTTCGATGTTCTCTTCTCAATGATTCTTTTCTCAATGATTCGTGTTTGTGTTGCGTGTGAAGGAGATCTTGCAAGATCAAAGGACCCCCCACTAGAAACCGTAGGCCGACGAAACACAGTAAAAGGTGCATCTTCATGCAACGAGAACTATTTAGATAAAGCCAAGTCATGGGTTTGAGAACCCATTGTTCTTGAGACAAGGCCACAAGGAGGTGAGAGCTGAATGCGATCAGTAGGGAACGACCAGACTTGGGAGGGTTCGCAAGGTGATAGCAAGAAGGCCAGAACATGCTCTAGATGTGCAGAGGTTCGCAGGCTAAATCACGACTACATGGCATTCCTAGAAAGCCTCGTTGAACGATGGACCAGCTCGTGTATTCAACTTTGGAGTGCGTTTGTCACGGTACTATCTAAAGGCGAAGCGACAACTACAACTGGGTAATCCTCAGCTAGTCCGACGCGCTCCAAAACACCCTCTGATGTTCCTGTGCGTCCGTTGAAGAGAACCCACTCAAACGTCGTCTCCGTTGTGCAACTTCACCATTGATGCTGAACTGGTCATTCTGATATATCAAATGTTGCGTCCACACAATGACCAGCAATAAAAGCAGAAGACTGCGGTACTTGCAGTACCGTTTTTTTCAGAGAGAAAGTGCTTTAGCCTTGGAGACCCATCTATATGTCAGTAAAGTAAGGTTTATCTGTACTCCCGTTGCGGAAGCTGACCTGTTTTGCTGCCTGCACGTGCGAGATATTGAACGGTGTAATGTCACATCCATTAATTCAAATACTACGAAGACCACCAACAACAAACAGAGTAGCATCGACGGCTGACAAGACTTTGGCCGTGTTAGGAGGTGAGGAGGTGAGGAGTATGAGGGATGTGCAGTTGGAGAGTCTCAGGGGCTAACTTCCATCTGGCCTAGCGTAAGCTCGAGAGTCAACGTAGCTTCGCTGAACTTCCACAAGTAAGACAAATCAATGTCCGTAGTGCAAAGGTCTCCTAACTCATGCCTGGCACGGGTGGTGCGCATTGGCGGGATACATGAGATGTTTCCTAGTTCGTTTCGCCGTCCTGATTTGCCAGCATCTCCTTATCCTCTTCTGGGAATTCCAGACCCCTCATAGCTATCTCTGTTAATTGCTCGTCCGTATAATCTGGGACAGTCTGGAAGGGATTCGCTCCTCCAACACCACTGACAACAACTGCTCCGCATCGACGAGGCTCCGCTGTATGGTCTTCGTTATCCGCGAGTACCATCCCTTCGTCGATGAGGAAGCATCGCTCGGGTATCAATTCTGTTCCGTCATGTCGAGGTTCGACTTCCCATAGATTTGCCATGTGACCTTCTGATGAATCGAGAGGGTCCGTGGAGTGCTTCGAACGCCTTACATTCATCTCTGTCTGCAGTAGGTCCCGCCTTTCGAGTACTTTCTCGTGGAAAGACTCCCAACGGGACAGTAGTGAGCTCATGGATATGCCGTGGAGGATGCCAGGTAAGTAACGTGGCTTCGGGTAGTGGTAAATTGATCCTGGTGGTTATCGAGTCTCAAAATGAGGTTGTTGACTCTGATCCCGCTTATTGAGCTTTGGATCGAGCAATAGGTGTAGTCTCTCCAAGATATACATTATGGAAGAGCGTAGCCATGATGTTGGCGTGAGAGCTTGCACTTCAGGGGGTGGCGCTGTGTCTTTCTTTATACCGACAAGATCGGGTCCATACCGAAGCGTCGCAAGCAGGACATCTTGGAACTCTCCCGGCCTCATCCTGAATAATGGTGAACCACGGATGTGGTGGTTATCGCTAAAGCTGCCATCAACCGAAGGAGTGCTATCGGTGTTTCGGCCGTTGATGTTGAACGGCACCGCGCTCGTATGGATCTCTCTGCTGTACGGGATGGTCTGGTGCCCGAGACCAGTATCATGGTGATCGGAGTTATCGGGACACGCGCACTGGTAGGCTGAATGACCAGACTTCCAGTACTGAACACTTCCGTCAACCTGATGATAAGGTGTATGTGGGGTGGCAACCTCCCTCGTTGAGTGGAAGTCGTCTTCGCCGACGATGGCTGGCGTATCAACAGAAGCCTGTCCCGCGCAGTTCGAAGTGACTTGGTGAATGAACCTGTCATCACTGGCGTACTCTAAACTTAGAACGCCACAGAGGCTAGACATTCTATCACAAATCTCGTTCGTGCTGCGATTATTGCTCTTCTGGACCTCCCTTAACCAGCTTGCAATTCCATTGCTGGATGCTCCGTCGACCTTCACTATGTCATGGGAAGAAGTGTCGTTTTGAGAAGAGTCGGAAAGATCTACGAGAGCTTGTTGATGCTGCGATAATTTTTGAGATTCCGGTATCATGGACTTAAAGCTCTCTTCCGACTGCATTTCTTTGAGATTCGACAACTCGGGTGTGCTACGATGTTTAACAGCCTGTGTTGCTGCCTCAGATCCATCCAGAGCACAAGTACTAACTTCCTGAACGTCAAAGCTGGCCTCAATGGTGTGTTCAAGACCACCCCCTGCGTCGTTGCGATTGTGGCCACTTGCCGTTTCGCTCTTTGTAGGCATCTCAAACGGTTCCCCGTCTTGATGAGCCTTACACAAAGAGTTGGGTGCTTCCATCACATTTATCAGAAGAGTTTGTCGGCTCGATGCGGTGGAATATGTCTTCCAAAGGTCAGCAAGCTCAAAACGAGTTGCGCAAATCAAGATCTGGGATAGTGAGAAGCTTACTTGTGATGTTGAGCCTCCTCTGGAAATGACTAGGATTGTGCCTTGTCTCTGTTGACCACAGGAAATAAACTAATACCTCAAGAGGACGAGGATATGCAATGGAACGCTTGAGACCAAAGCGTAGCTTAGGCGGTTGGATGGCTGAGAGATGGAAGTATCTCTTCTGCTACAGCCGTCTTGATAGAGACAGAAGTATTGTAAGGCTTCCAAGGACTGACGAAGCGAGGAGAGTTTCATCTTGTTCCTGGGAAGAGGTGTTATCCACACGGAGAGGGTTTTGTGTTGTTTTACTGTCCCTCGTCTCCTCGAAAGTCATTGCCACTGTACTTCCTTCAGCGTCTTATACTTGTGGGGCTGCGTATGAGTGATGCCACAATCGGTAGAGGAATAACACAATCAACACTATCGATTTGCCCCAACCCCTGCCTACATTCATGCCGAGGACCAGAGGCCGAAGGAGGCTACCTCCGTGTTTTCAGATATCTCGTCCTACTCTCCATCCAACCTTCCCTTGTGTCAAAATGGGGAATATCCTCGAAGCTGCGATGACCTGGTGTCTGTGTTGTATAGAGACATCACAGGTCTCCGTATAAAGTTATAGCAGGCTTTTGTCAACTACTTGGCCGGTTGTCCATACAATCTCCCTTGAAGCGTCCACCAAAAGCGACCTGGAATTCATGCGGGTACAAGGATTCTTCTCGCTACAGGTTCTCCCTCATCTGATGGAGAGTTGTAGTCTCAACCGAGTCCCGCACGCCCCCCGATTGGCTTCTTGGAGTTACTCAGCACTCAAGCCAGTTGAGGCACATTATTGAAGCGGCCGAGGAACACTCCAAGGTGGCCATCCCAGCGAAGTTTTGCGCTCGAATCTACTGAGTCATAGGGTTGTGAGTGCTTCTGCGCCTGACTCGCCCCTCGTTGTTCATAACTCCCTTCTTAGTGGATCTTCCCATAGCCTGATCTTGCCGCCGCTCTGACCACTAGCTGACCCCTCGGGTTCGTCTTCTCTTAGTATTACTGATGTTGATCGAGTTCAGCGCAATCTGATGTGGGAACTCCGATTAGGGGTAGAAGCTGTATACGATTGTAAACACACCAGCGGACGTTGAAAGAATGAAGACCCATGATTATATCCCCTGAGCTACATGGTCTGAATAGGTATTGAGGTTGTTTTCGTTGGTAAGGTGCAAGAGAAGCTAGGTACATGTACAAACCATCGTGCTTCTTAGGCTTGGCTGCGTTAAATTAGAAGAAGAACGGAATGGAAACTACAACGTGTACTTAACCCTTCTAGTGCTCATTGACTTTACGAAACACGGGCGTCGTGCGGCGGAATACGCCATATGGATAGACAAGCCGAACGTGACATTCAATATCTACGAAGAGGTCTTCAGGGGCGAACATTTGAGAGCACAAAGTAGGCTAAGACTAGACACATATGGTTTCTTCCCTTCTATTGGATGTTCGGAAGTGGAGGCTGATCTTTGGTGTTTGTATAGTGGGACGAGCTGACGATTCACTAGACGGACTTATAGAGCGCTCGCAGTTGCTAACCCTTCTTATGCTTTGGGGTTATAACACTAGAAGAGTATAGAGCGCAATCTAGGAACCCCTTTCTCCTACGTGGCATTCCACCACTTCGTTTAGCCTTACAGGGTCGGTGAACGAGTCCTATGTCTTTCTTCGCCGTAGAAGGACGGTGTAGTCCGAACCGTTGAAAGGGCCCACGGCTTTAGGCATTTCCTGGGAGAATTTAGAGGTAGAATCCGCGAAGACACCTAGGATATAATCCGATAGGAAACACGAGTTTTAACACGGCGTTACAGGATCTATGCTTATGCTCGCATTCTCATTACGTCTTCTACAAGTCAATTGAGGGTTGGTGATCAGTCGTTGTCTAGCAAAGGTCGCGATGGATGAATTTGTTTCGTGGAGTAGATCCATCTATATGCGGAACCTCTAAGATGGTCACGCGACTAACAATGATACGGACTTGTGTGCCCGGCTACAGTTTCATACAAGATAAGAAAATGTTTTATAGAAAGCATATCACGAGTAAAATCCATGTATGAAACCCTTATAGTTATTATACGAGAGTACAAAGACAGCAAGTTAAGGCAGTAAGATTGAACACTATATAGAATCATAGCGATCTAGATATCAACACCCACTCGACGGTCTATCGGCCAGAATTACCGATTTCACTAGCTCAAATCCGTCGAATGGAAGCTCCGGGTAGAGGTGGGTTCGACGCCTTACTCGTGAACTGTGAAGTGCAAGGTCGGAAACCAAAGTCTTCACATTAAGTCGAGCAGAATTAGGAACGTCAGTGCTGCAAAACATATTCTTATCGGTCTAGCTAGCTAACATTAGCAAGGAGACCAATGGATAGTTGGTTCTTGATGGCCCCTTTAGGTAGTTCAACTCATTCATTCGGTGAGCGAAGAAGTCGCTGTCTGTTGGAAGGTGAAGTGAGGTCCTTAATTGGACAGCGAGATTTAGTGCTTGCATCCACTAATTGAAAGGTGAAATTAGGGAACTGGATTGGGTGCTTGTCTGACCCCTCATGTATCTACAATAGATGCTACTTACAACACATAACACTCGCAAGCGTGCTCCTGTCATAGTAAAGATGATCTCACCGATTTCCACTATTCAACATAGGGATTCTAGTGATTGGACAGCAGCTCGATATCTGGTGTCATGGTCCACTTTCCGTCTCAGCTCGTTGGTGCGCACGAAAATGCAAGACGGTGATTGACACCTACGTACGACTCAAAGCCTCTACGGCTGTGGTTACGATTTCTTGAACGCATGAGCTCGTGCATCAAACATTGTTCGTAACGACTCAGCACTCCACCCTAGCTTGGCGTGGGCCCCTCCCCAGTCAGCGCCAGAATAGTATCATATACCGGCTTGAACAGTCCACATCTACCATTGACCTCACTCTCCCTGATAACCGTGACACCACTCCCCTTTGCATTCAGCCTATCCCCCAGCACGCCCAGATCCATATCCGCAGGCGCGCCATACTGCGCGCCACTCCCTACGCGGTTCCATCCAGGCCCGTTAGCAGGGTCTTTGGCAAACCGCGCCCACGCGCCGCGCATGAAGTTCGACAGCGCGTATTCCTGCACGGTGGTGCCAACGGGCGTGTAGGAGGTGAAGACGAGCGGGATCTCGGACGAGTGGTAGACGCCGGCGCCGGGAAAGCCCTGCGTGTTGGGGAAGGAGGCGTTGAAGTAGTAGAGCCAGGAGGGGATACCAGCGGCGGCGGAGGCGTTGGCGAAGAGTGCTTGGTTCTATACATGAGTTGAGTCAGCAAGTTGTGAGTCGCAGTTTTTGGTTTGGTTTAGTACTTTGATGCTTCTGTGTAAGGGGAGTGTGGGGAATTGGGGAGGAGCTTACGCATTGAAATATGTATTCGGTGAAGATCTGCGAGATCTGGTCGTATGGCGTGTTTAGCCCGTTCTGACCCAGTGGGTAGGCCGCCGCAATCGCTGAGACAAGCGCAGGAGGGAAGGCTCCAAAGGTCGCATTCAGATACGCGGCAGTGTCGTTCTGGCCGACTACGAAGACCCGCCCTTCCTGCGAGTTGGTGCCGGACATGACTGGGATGTTGGCGATGTTCCCTGACGTGCGCATCTCGGCTGGTTTGGACATCAAGGTGATGTTGTCCGGGATGGGGTTGAAGATGAGGTTTTGGTGCTCGATGATGCTCTTGATGTCCGTGGCACTGGCGGCGCGGATGCAGGTGAGGTTGCTTGTTGCGCTGCTGCAGTTCAAGGTGGCTGCCAGGGAGTTCCAGGCTGGGACGTTGTTCACGGGTGGCGAGAAGCGGTAGCTGTACTGGCCACTCTCGAGGATGGCGCCTCTAAAGGGTGGGCTCGAGCCTTTCGGGAAAGAGGTGAGTATGGCATCGACAGAGAATGCACCGGCCGATCTAGACATGGGTTAGTAGGGCGTTGAAGTTGAGGGAGTGAGGGGAACGGGCTCTCCGAAAATTGTGACCTTAGCAGGATCTCCACCAAATGCGTGGATGTTGCGCTGAACCCAGTCAAGTGCGAAACGCTGATCGAGGAAGCCCAAGTTGTGGCCTGTCGATGACAACTCCGGAGAGCTTGGGAACCCGAAGACTTGAGACGTTCATTAGCCTCGAGACAGGTATTTCTTGTTTACTTGCTACTGACCGTTGGTCCGATAGTTGGTGGACACAACAATCACATCCTCATAAGCGGCAAATTGCGATCCATCATAGTATTGCTGTCCAGCATTGCCGAACTGTAGAGAGCCTCCATAAATCCAGAACATGACCGCACGGCCCTTGCCGGCCGCCGGAGCTGCAGGCGTATAGACGTTGAGGTACAAGCAGTCTTCCGATTCAACAGGCGCCGGGTTGTTGAAGACTTGCATGGTGTAATTGCGGGATGCTGCAGGGTCTGTAGAATAACATGTCAGTCACTAAGTAGAATAGCAGCAAGGGTAGCATCCATAACACACAGGGAAACTGTTGGATGCAAGCGGCGCTCCATTGCTTAGTGTCGATTGGCTTCGACCACGCTTGAGGCTTCTGCGGCGGCGAGAACCTTTGTGGAGGAGATGCTGCAAAAGGAACGCCTAGGAACTTGTTCACTGTAGCAGTAGCCGAGGGAAGCTTAGTGGTCGTGCCAACGATGACACCAGCGTCGATAGTTGCGGTTGGGGACGAATAGTCGGAGCCGGAGGAGGAGCAGCTCGGGGAAGGAGCCCCAGGGGATGATACGCCGAGAGAGGAAGAGGCCACAGCGGAGGAGGCTACTGCGAAAGAGACTCGAGAGTAAGGACTATGAGAATAGGAGCCTTGGGAATGGGAGCCTTCAGAGTGGCCGTCGTACGAGTTGTCCTCGGGGCCCCAACAGCTACCAAGTACCGCCAAACTGGAGACGACAGCGAAGAGACTGAACTTCATCACGAACAACGAACTCCACGATAGGGAAGAGCTTTCAATTTAGATTGCATTTCCAGAGACGTACAGCACACTACCTATATAGCAAAGCTGCCACTGACATCAGAGCGAATTGAAAAGTACAGACCTCGGGAAGCACTTCTATAGACGGAGATCAAGGAAAGCCGACCACCACTGAGAAGAGAGATTACGAAAAAGATACCGAGGCGTGGACGCGGTAGTTGGCTTCGTCGACACAAGCTTTGACGAACGAGGGCAGCAGGGGTGCGAGACGGTGGCCGTGGAGCCGAACTTGCGGGGTAGGAGTACTCTAATACCGTCTGGCAGTTCCGGAAGTCTTAGAGAGCGGCTACCCCTGGGCCGCTCTTGCGAATTGACTTGGGGATTTCGGGTGAGACGACGGAATAGGAGAGCTTGAGCGGAAGGTAGCGTGTAGGGACAGCTCATACGGGCGGCAAGCCTGTGCATAGCTTATATAGAATCAATCAATCAATCAATCAATCAGTTCCGGAAGAGAAGCGCTGGATAAAGCGGCAGAGATGGCACAGACAACTGAACTCGACTCTTTGGTTGTGCGGTGTCTTGCAGTGTCCTGCGGTGTCGTCGCCGCAATGCGGTAGCTCGTGGAAACGGATCGGAACATGCTCGGCTGTGGAGGATTGGTCTGGGTACATGGAGACACACCATCCTCCTGCCGACAGACAGAGGCATCAGCCTGTACAGCATCGTGGTCCGGCAGCCAGCTAATCTTGGACTAGTCAGGAACATCTCTACAGGCCGTCTGACTAGAAGCTTTCGGCAAAGGAATCGTGCAGTAACTTAACGCTGAACTTGAATCCCACAATCGTCGAGCTGGTCCAACTTCTCACTGCGTACAGCCTGTCAGGAAGGTGCCCTCGCTTGCGGAGTCCCAAGCGGAAGCGGACGTTTCCTAGGTCCCAAGCTGGTGAGACTCGACGAGGCTTGACGGTCTGTTCGACCTCTCGATCATCTTCCAGCTTCGTCCGGAGGTTGCGCCTCGAAAGCTTACTCGTTCGAGTGCAGTCGGCTGGCGAATGCCACTATAGTCGTGGAATCGAGGTCGGAA
>NAJN01000649.1:0-19313 GCA_005059845.1 Cryomyces minteri | reverse complement strand
TAGCCGCGACATTCCCGCCATTCCGCTGCAAGTCCCACATGACGCTCCGTCGGTCCAGCTGCGGAAACATCTGCGTGAGCTGGTCGACATGCGCCGGGTTCACGCTCCGACCGGGGGGGTGATGCCGCGCATGTTGTTGGCCGGAGGCGCTGGGCGCGGAGAAGAAGTACCAGCGGATGGCGAGGAAGCCGACGACGAGGACGGCAAGGAGCTGCGGGATGTTGAGCGTTTGTTCGGCCATCGGTTGGCGTGAAGTTGGGGGTGGGGAGGAGATGTGGATGTGAATGTGGATGTGGGGGCGGGCGGTGTTTATGTGTAGGTACGGATGGATTGCAGTGATGGAGGAGCCTTTGTCCAGGCGGTGTTTGATGCGGTTGTGGGTAGGCGAGAGGAGAGGAGAGCGGTTGAGATGGACAATGGTAGATGAAGGTAAGTGTCAAGATGGTGTTGGCCGGTGGAAGCTGCTGGGTGACGTGACTCGGATGCACATGCTCCAAGGGTCGCATCAATCACCATGACACCTCAAACAACAGCTAAGGTATCACTGTGGATTCATTGTGTCGAACGAACAAGAAGGTTCGCCGTATCGAACTGACCGTCTCTGCTCGGGATATCTCTACAAAATCAAAGGCCCAACGTGCAGGTACCCGACAGGGAAAACGCGTTTGTTTGCAATCGACGCCGTCCGGAAACGCCTGGATGCACCAATACTCTCCCATCCCACGACGCCCTCCAGAGGAACTCCTCTCAAGAAGACCAGAAAGTGCAGACTCCAAAACAGCAGATACAAGAGCAAGCCCCTTCTCAATGTCTCAATCAACTCAGGTCTGCCGGAGTGAGCGCTTGCACCACACTAGTCCCTTCGGTGAATCTCGTCCTGAAGATGCGATTTGCATTTTGGAACATGCCGTCTTTCAGCGACACGACGATGAACTGGCTGCCCTTGAACCGTGTCTTGATCAGGCGGCCGATGTTCTGCGTGTGCGAGAGATCGAGCGCGGCGTCGACTTCGTCTAGGATGTACATTGGCGCCGGTTTGAACTGGAGGAGCGCCATGATGAGGGAAAGTGCTATGAGAGACCTGGGGCATGGTAAGTTAGTAGGCCGATGCAGGAGGCGACACGGAGTATAACAGGAGAGAGACATACCGTTGTCCACCACTGAGCTCGGTCAGACTCTGCTTCCACACCTTCCCCAAACAGACCTTCACCTCCAAGCCATCACTGATGGACTTCCCCTCCGGTGGATCCAGCTTCGCCGTATTGCCCGGCAGCAGCTCGTTGAAGATGTTGCCAAAGTCCGTGTTCACCTTACTCCACGTCTTCTGCAGCGCCTCCTTCTTGTACTCGTCCAGGCTCGAAATCGTCTCTTCGATCTTCTTCTTGTCGCGGATCACCGTCCGCATCATGTTCTTCAGCGCCACCTCTTTCTTCTCCACGCTGTCGATCATGTTCATCACTTTCGGGTTGATCTTCTTCTTCATGCCCTGGAAACGCTCCGTCAGGTTCTTGAGCGACGTCTTGCATTCCGCCATGTTCTGACCCTTGAAGTCGTAAGGTGTGCCCGAGCGGCCGAAGGCGTCGGACTCGTCGGCGATCCACTCGTGCTCTTTTTCCATGGTGGAGAGACTCTGCGACGCCGCTTGCTGCTGTTTTTGGAAATTGTCAATCATGTGGCCGAGTTTCTGTGCTTCTAGGCCGTCTTCGGTGATTTGCGCTGATTTTGCCCTCGAGGCTTCCTCTAGAGCTCGAAGTTCCTCGTCGAAGCCGGTAAGCTTCGCTCGCTCGTCGTCGAGCTGGGCTTGAGCGAGGTCGTGCATGTCCTTGACATGCGCGGCATCCGCTGTCAGCGAATTCAACTCCTCTTGCTGGGCTTGGATGGTTGTGTTTGCGTCTTGGAGCTGCTCCTGCGCTGTAGCTAGATCACTGCCGCACTGCTCCGACTCCAACATCGCATCTCGCATCTCTTGCTGCAGTGGTTTGATAGAAGCCGAGTTCTTCGCTAAGGCCTTCTTCAGCTTGTCGAGGGACGTTTGCAGCTCTGCAAGCTTGCTGTCCTTGTTGTTGCTGAACTCGCTCATCTCACGCTCGATACGCTTCACGTCTGCAGAGGCTTCTGAGTGACGAGTCTTCGCATCTGCAATGTCTTGCTTGAGCTGCACGATGCTCGCCTTCATCTCTTCGACCGCTTGGATGATCTATGGTGTGGTCAGTAACGCCTCTCCATACCGTCGCTGGACTTCACTCACCGATGACGAAGAGTTCCCACCGATCTGCTCTTCGGTCAACTTGATCTCATGTGCCTTCAAGTCAAGCTCTTGCTTCGTCTTCTTAGCTGCATCCAACTTCTTTTCCTCCCTTGCTATCGTCGCTTGTAGACTACTCAGCGCCTTCTCCTGGGTATTGAGTTCGGTTATAAGCCGGTTCAGCTGCTGCAAAGTTACCAGGACGCCACTAGTCTGGGGAGAGCTGCCGCCAGACAATGTACCCGATGGGTCGTACACATCACCCTCGAGCGTCACGCTTTTCATGCGTACTGATGGGTCGAAGGTCACCCGCTTGGCAGTCTCCGCGTCTTCGCAAACCAGCGTGGTGCCGAAGACGTAATCCATGGCTGTGCTAACCTCGTCCTCATACCCAATGAGCGACAGGGCAAGGTCAACTTTGCCGGGCGCCAGTTTCTGTGCGGCTCCGATCTTCTCTGCAGATGCTTTGAACGCCGCGATTTTGTTGAGTGGAATGATTGTCACTCTCTTCCGTAGTTTGCCGTTCTGCAGCAGCTGCGCACCAGTCTCTGCAGAGTCGACGACTACATTGTATAGCCGCCCTCCGGCGCAAATTTCCAACGCGGTCCCAGCTCGCGTGTGCTCTTTATCCAGGCTGAACAATTGCGCTACGAGTCCCTTCACTTTCGATCGGTCGAAGTTGGGTGAGGGATCGCTGTAGCTGAAGTCGATGTTTGCGACTTTACGTCTCATAGCATCGGCCTGTTCACGGAGCCCTTGTGTTCGCTGCTGCAGGGTAGCTTCATCCTTGAACATCTCCTCTTCCCTCCCGGGCTCAAACCCAAGCTTACTAAGGTCTGCCTCCAGTTTCTTGGCTTGTACTCGCAAACCCTCGAGGTCTTTTAACAAGCCCGAGTTCTGTTCTTTCGCTTTCTTCGCCCTTGGCTCCTCCTCCTTGATGCTCTTTTCCAGATGGGAAATCTTGAGCTTCGCCTGTTCCTGCCGTGTGGATGCTGCGCTGGCACGATTCCTAGCATCTTGGAGCTGGCCCTGGTAACCGCTCTCTTGCCCTTCTCGTGAAGCCACACCGGTTTGGAGCGTCTGGAGAAATTCCTCTTTCTTCTCCACCTCTTCGGTGTGCCTTGTGAGCTCGGCGTAAGCAGCACTGTGTTCGTCTTGTAGCTTTTTGTAGATCTCCGTCTTCTCTTTGAGCTGCTTTTCGAGGTCCCGAACGCTTGCTTGCACCTTCTTACGCTTGTCTGTCTCTTCTGTCATGCTGGATCTTTTGAGGTCGACGACTGTAGTGAGACGAACGATCTCATGTGACTGCATTTTTACTTCGTCTTCAAGAGCCTGGAACTTGCCGCCCTTTCTGAGCTCTTTCTCTCGTGTAGCGTTGACCTTCTTGATATCCTCTTGGAGATAGGCAATTTCATTCCTCATCCTAGCAGCAGACTGTTCCAAGTTCTTCGCGCGCTGCTTTTTCGCTTCCAGATCACTGGCTGATTGCTTCAACTTTTCCTTGCTCTTCAAGTAGTCGTGCGCAACAACCAGTCTTGTTAGCCGTTCGAGGTCACTTTGCGTCTGCTGAAAGTCCAAGAACGCGCGCTTCTCTTGCCGCAGCTTGTCCAGTTTCGGCTCGATCTCATCGCGCAGCAATTCCGTGATCTCCTGGACTTTCGTCTCCTTCTTCGCCATGGTTTTGAATGCCTTGTCTCTCCTATCCTCAAACATCCTTGTACCCGCTGCCTCCTCTACCATCCCCAGAATCTCCTCCCTCTTCATGTTCAGCACTTTTGTGATCCGCCCCTGCATGATCAGGAAGTTTGGGTTGTTGATATTTAGCTGAACAGACTGGAAAAGGTTCTGGACGGTTGTTTGCTGTGCGCGGTGGCCATTGATGAGGTACTTTGATGTTCCGCCCAGCACTATCTGCCGCGTTACGGAGATTTGAGGGTAGTCTTCGAAGCCGATGGGGGATTTCTTCTTGTCAGCGTTATCGAAGACGATAGTTACGCTGGCTTTCGTTACACCAGCTTGACCGCGCTTGTATATTAGGTCCTAGAGCCGGTCCACGTCAGCGCTTCTGTTGCGCGTGTCTCTAGGGACCGAGGCTTCGGCATACCTGGAGGTTCTGCGCTCGCACTGTGCTCATGTTTGTGATTCCTAGGACGAAACATATTGAATCGAGAATATTGGACTTTCCACTTCCATTCAGGCCGGTAATCGAGTTGAAACTCTCGTCCCTAATCTCTGATTAGTCTTGCGATTCGGATCTGTTTGTTGTCGCAGCCTACCATCCTGATATGACTGTTCGGACCGCATAGGATTTGAAACCCTGGGTCAGCTGTCAGTGGAGCTTCTTGAGTAAGATCCGAACCTTTCTCACGTCTATGATCACTTCTACGACTCTCATGCTGGCGGTCTGGTGTTTGCGCTTCACACTTGCGTCGGAGGATGCGGTTTGTTGACAATGCGGACGGCCAAACATCGGGCGGGGCAGAACTGGCCCCCGGCCAAGGCGGTCAATGGAATGGACAGGACATGATTGACGTCCATCACTTGCCGAGGGCAAAGTAAATCCCCCGCCTCCATGCCTTAGACTTAAGTAGTTATCAGGCCGTTAGCTTAATCGTGAGGTTTGTTCGAAGAAGGTACCAATGGCTACATTGTGGACTATCTGACAAATTGCATGTCACGATCCCTCAACTGCGCCAACAAACCCATAGTCCCATGCAGAACCCATCTACGTCATATCATAATCATTGACCTCCCGTCCTCTTTCACTCCTCCGCAACGAGGTTCTGCCCCTCTCTTAATCCCTCAACCACCAGCTCCTCGCCCTGGGCTCTCCGATAGATATCTCTGACATCGTCCGTGGTGGTTTCAAAGTGGCTCGTTGCATCGTAGCTCTTCGAGATGAAGACATGGTCGTTGACGCCGCTCTCTAGCGGCTCGTATAGGGGGATTGGCGGGCCCATAAACCTTTCTTCGATGCGACCGAGTCGGTCGAGACCTGGCTGGAGTTCGAGATGGTGATTGCTGTCGCCTTCGGCAATGGTAGAGACGATGGCGATAAAGTAGCCCTTCGGGCAGACGTTGTGTGCGGACGAGACCATGGCGATGTAGATGTCTGGGTGTCGATGACTGCTTAGTAACTGATTTTGGCGAGCCGGGTTGGTGTATAGATTGTTCACTTACCGTTCTTTCGGCCGACTTGACTTTGTGGGATGATGAGCTGGAGCGAGTCGCTATCGGCTGTGCTTGGAATTGGGTGGTTCAGGATGCAGATAGCCTTCAACAGATGTCCAACCACTTGTACCTTTCCTGGGAAATAAGACGGATCTGCCAGTATCTTGCTCGCTCTGGTCTCGAATTTCATGCCTTCACCCTCTTCGCCTCTCTCCTTCATCGTGGCTTTGATACCGACTGCTTTGTTTCCCTCATATAACACTTCGTCGACATGTGTGTTGAGCATGTAGGTGCCACCGTAGATGGCAGAAAGTCGGGCGAAGCCTTGCGGAAGCTCGCCGAGACCGTAGAGAGGGTAGATGTAGGGGGACTTTCCATATCTGGCCATCGAGTTCACGTACAGCCTAATGCGTTCAACCGCGTCTTTGGCTTGGCCTTTGGCGTTGATATAATCATCTGTTTGATAGAGCGCCATTGAGTGGCCGATAAAGTCACGAGTGGTAGCCTCGAGACCGTACTTGTCATACACTTGCTTCATCGTGCAGTTGTTGAGGTCCATGCCTGTTTTGTTCGTAAGCTCCGCCTGGGTCACGCTTTCGCGTACAGGGTCACTGCACCATTGTGTGTTGCTGGGTCGTCCTCCTTGTATCCACCAACCCATTGCAGAAAATTCTTCGCCCTCCGCTTCTCGAACAGTCCCATCAACGGCGAGCGTAGCGCCTCTCCAGCATCACTTGGAACCTTCGCTACCGTAGCCTTCGGACCCTTACCCTGTTGCACGTAGCTGCCAGCGATCTGCTTGAACTCAAGGTATTTCGTAACGTCCGTTGACACGAGGATATTCGTGAGTTCACCGTTCGACATCAGGAGTTTCGGCACGAGATCGATGTTCCAGTCGTTCACCCGGCCGTACTTCTTCCATGGCTCGGTGCCAGCTTGGTAATTGCCGTACTTCTTGAAGAGCTGCGCGAACGAGTCAACGGCATATCGGTAGAAGATACAAGGAGTAGCCTACGGCTTCTATGTTCAAAGAAGCTGCTTCACTAGAGAGCATTAGCAAGGGTACGTGGGATTGAGACGCAATGCGACCGTACCCGCCATAGTGGTCGTTGCGGTCAATGTGTAAGACTTTCTTGCCCTTGACACTCAAGACTCTGTGCCACAATCAGTACCAGCATCGTCAGTCCGCTCACTATGGGTTCTCGTACCCAGATAGTACACATTCTGTGAGACCTGCAAGCACACGTCAGTCTGAGACGGCCATCGTTTTGGCGGGGTAGTGGCACCTGTTCCTAGCACCAGCACATCGTACTCTGGCGCGATCTCGTCCATGACCGATAGGAAGGAAGTGCAACAGAATCAAGAAAGGTGAAAGCTCGTGAGGAGTTGTGCAGTGGTTTTGGTTGTTGCGGTGAAATCCTGTTGAAGAGGCACTCTGAGTGATGCAAGGCGGTCGAAGTCTCGAGTCATGCTCTGTTGTCGATCACGGGCTTGCATGCGATTCCAGACTTTGCGGCGTCTGTACTACATTCCACACAATACATTGACGCCCATGCGTAATACTCATGTCTGTCTCGTAGAGTGCCTTCGGACTCTTTTCATCCAGTGATTTACAATGTTATGTACATATAAGAGAGTCCTCGCAAACACCAGTCGTCGTTGGATCACGACTATACACGTGGTGCTGCGGTCACTGGTTTATGCGCTGCTTCGAGCGTCGCAAGCAGCTTCTTCTTCTCTTCCTGAGCGTCTGCCTTCTCTCCTCCCTGGGCATCTGTGTGCCCTTTCCCTGGAGTGCCCGCTCTCTTCTCTTCGTGTGCATCCTCGATTTGTGCCCGAGCCTCTCCCTCGACTCCCTCGCCCTGAGTGTCCTCCGTAGGAAATTCTTCCTCCTGTACCTTATTAGCTGGATGACGAGTAGTGACAAGGCTATACGGACCGTGAAGTCTTGCGGGATGTACACTCGTCCCTCCCCGCTGAAGTTGATCTCTTCATCATTCGCCGCGACTTTCCTCGCTTCCTCCCAGGCATAGAACCGTTCTGTCAAGGCATGCTTGATCGCCCGTTGCGTGTGCTTGATCTGTGAGGAAATAGACGTCAATGGGTGACCCAACTGTCCCATTATACTACCGGACAATCAATGACGATTTCTCGAGTCGTCCCTTCCCTCACTAGCCAGCCCCTCGATGTTAGATCAGGGCCACCTACTGCTTTCTCCCGATCCTCTGCCTCGTAGTCACCATACCCGGCCTCAAGCCGACTCCGCTCATAGGCTTCTGTCGCCAGTCGATTCCGCTCCTTAACGCAAACCCACCACAAACGGTGGAGGTCTTCCCATGATTTGTGCCTCAACTCCTCCACCGCCCAAGCTCGGCCATGTGCGTAGTCCTCTTCTGGGGTCGCAAGGACTCTCCTCTCCTTGTTGAAAAATTGCCAAAGCCCGTGCTTCGGGTCGACCTCGATTTTCGAGTGCCTCTTGGGATCGAGTACCGGTTTGGGAAGTTCGTCCTTCAGAACTGAGAGCGTTTGCCGCGGGCGAAGACCTGTTCTTCGGATGGCAGATAGTCCACGGTTGCGGTTGTTGTCTCTGGGATAGGAATCGCGTGGTGTGCTGGAGAAACGAGAGGCGCGGGATATCGAGACGGTGACTTTGGGTGAGAGGCAAGGGAGGAGAAAGGCTGGCAAGCCCTCTGCTAACACCCTCTTATTTGACGGTCGAGATGACCGCACTATGGGCGCGAGAGACATGGCAATGTTGGTGCCGACACCAGAGACCGTACCTTAGACTTGCAGACGTCCTGAAGCTTCAAATGTCAAACGCCAAGGATCAACGCCGCAACGTTTCTCCGGTCCATCTTCACTCAGCAGCGACCAGACGACTTCCATCCCACTTGCAGTGCAAAGATATGTCCACACCCTTTTAGCATCAAACCGGTCTGTGCAGCTCAGTTGTGGTTTAAATATGCATTATGTAGTAAGTCAGCCTTCCATGGAGACCTTTGTCTGAGTGTGGCGCCGCCCTCATTACCTTGCCTTCGATCATAACTCTTATTGCCAACTGCTGTGCCATTGTCACGAGGTCTCAAACGCGTAATGCCATGATGCCTGGAAGTCATCTGACTTTGTATGAACAAGAAAGTCTGGCTTCTGTTCTTCATCCCTTGAGCTCTTACGAACCAAAAAGTCCTTCTATGCGGCGCTCACTGACCATGCAACGTTTTCGACTGTGTGAGTGGTTCTTCTTGATGCTTCCATTTCGCATCTCTCTCACAGATATTTTAGAAACATCCCAGTGACAGCCACACCCGTGTCTGACATTCCCTTGTTGTCCGGCCTCTCTATCCGAGATGTACAGTGTGCAAAACAAGTCACGGTGGAGGAGTCTATACGAGACTGGTGGCCCCTCAGCAGCTGTTGGCGGTCACTCCGTTAATCTTTTGTACTCACACCTAGTAGCTGAATGACGATGGCTACGCGACCGTTTCTATATTTCGTCGGTTTGAGGGTTGTTCGAAACTGGTTTGGTGCTTCATGCCAGCTGGCCCACCAGATGTATGAAAGAACAGGGAGACGCTGGAAAGACACCGGAAAGAACATACGAGTACAGGAGAAGCCCAGTCATCTCGACCATGGCTTCTCCTCTTCGTGTGCCGTCTCACAGCCCGTGAGGTTTGGCATGGGCTTGGCATAAGTTGGCTTGAGGTTTAGTTCGAAAGGTCGTCGAAGGCTCTGGGCTGCCAGTATAGAATCGAGCGATACCAGAACTGTGTGAGATGTTGATGTGGTGCTGCAGTCGAGACCTGGTTATATTCGTTCCCTCTTCCGAGAGTTTGGTTGCATGTGAGTGGTACCATGATGTAGAAACAACGGGAACTTCGAGGTGCTTTGCTCCTAACGGATCGAAGGAGTTGTCGTGAACAGCACACATAGTCAACTACCCCATGATGTGGGATTTACCTAGTGCTCTACGCACTGGAGTGAAATCCTGGTTAAGCACAGCGTCCCAATCGTGACCCTCGACTCTCACCCTCATGTATCGCTAAACCCTGTATCCCCAGCCTCGTATTTTCAGGCTTATTACGAACATCCGTCTACCCAGAAAACCCATGCTTCTCCTTCAGCGAGTTGACGAGAGCGACGTATTTCTTCTGCGCGTCCTGAGGAGAAACCTTGTCATCGACGACTTTCTGCCACGCCTTCCTCTTCGCCTTCTCCTGTGCTTCGAGACGTACATTAGCATTCACTTTCCACAGAATTCATACTCGTCGCCGACAGGTTCCTCCGGAGAGGTTTGGGGTGGTAGTGGAACGGACCTTTAGCTCGAACATGCCGGGTGCAGTGGTCTTCTCGATCGGCGGGTCTTGGATTCCTTGTTTGTAGAGGGCGTACAGCTGTCGGGTTGTAGTGTGTCAGTCCAGAGTTCTTGCTTCCACCGTGGCGGGTCCAGTGTCCTCGTCCTCGTACCTGCAGCAGCTCGTCATCTGAGGGCTTCGCCTTCAACTTGCGGCTTTCATTGACGGCTTTCTGGAACTCGGGGGTTTGCTTCGCGGGCATGTTTGCGGTTGATAGAAGTAAAGCTTTATATGTGGGTCGTGTAGAACTCGGGTGGTAGTTAAGATTTTGGTGTAGATGTTGCTGTTGACAAGGTGGGATGTAGGTGGATTGTGGGGGACAAGGGTTCATGTGACGTAGCTCTCAACGTTCCAAGAGAACCTCCAACACGGTGGCACACTTGCTGTAAACATTGCAGGGAGCTAGGACGTGAAGCACCCGCGCGCTGAGCCATTCTTCTGGACGGCTGTATATTGTTGAGAGAATCCAATTCAATTCAATTCGCGGGTTACCAACGTGTCGTACTGCACGTTTCTCGACGTCTATCTCCTTTCTCAACAGCTTCAATTCGCACTATGAAGTAGACGGAAGCCTTGGTCTCAGTCCCATAGTAGCAACGACCACATAGCTTCATGCTGATGAGTCTATAGAAGAGGCTTGGGGATACATAATAAAGAAAACGGAAACACGCTGAGCTAGAGTGACCCAAAGCAAGTTTTATATCGAAGGCCTTGCTTCGAAGTTGCGCATCGAGGCGATTCAGAAGCCTCGCTCCAAGGTCAAACAGCTATCGTGTACGCAGACAACACCCAGCTTGCGTGAAGACTGTCTTCCTCATATAGCTTGAAAACTTTGTTTCTTTCTTTCTTCCTTGCTCCCCTCGTTCAGCCAACACAGAGAAGAGTAGATCTCAAAAGCTCCACAGAGCTGGCTTGGTACTTGCGCCAAGGGTCTTTCCATAGGCCCTGTTTATAGGTATACCATTCTCAAATATGTTGAGTACGAATGCTTCGATTTTTATAAGATTTCATAGTCGATGACCGGGTCCGTAGTGTGAAACAAAGAGGTCGCTGTCCGGCGGAGTCTCAACTCTCGACGACGTCAGAAACAAGAACCGAATAGAAGATCACGTCGCTGCGCGGACAGAGCGCGTTCTCTTCGAAGGCCGAGACGGTGGTAACCTGCAGGTGTACAGGCTTGTCAGGAGACCGCAACTTCGGAGGCGTTGACACGCTCTCTGTAGCCGCACATGGGGTGCAGTTTCTGGTGTGACAACAGTTTGCATGCCAGGAAGATTACCGAACTGCAAATGTACATCAAAAACCAACCTTCTTAGATGCGTAACCTAGAGACGGGGTGGGAAGGCCTCGGTGTTAGACCTGACTTTCAACACTGTTCTCAGTCAACACCTTGGAGAATCCGAAGGCTGTGCTGTTCGTTGATGAATCAGTCAACTCCAACAAACGACCGCCTAATAGATTTACGCCAGGGTCATAGCTCTTTGCCATTGGTAGTTTGTATGTGTTATGGACGTTTATTCTCGCGGCGTACGCACTGAATGCTAGTAGTCTTGGGTCTCGTTGAGCTCTAGATGATCGGGAAAGGCTTCGAGGTAGATTTCTATCGTAGCCTTCAGCATGGGGCCATCGCCTCGATACTCGGTCGACCATGATAGGACGGTGTATCACGAGGCTCAGTCAAGTGGGAACTGCGAGAGGATAGCAGCCTCTTAGTCCCCCCCTACGAGGTACTCCGAAAGTCGGAGGATGATCTGAACGACAAGAAGATGATAAAAGGGCCTTCCGATCAAAGACAAAGCAAACGACTCTCTTTCTTTCCTCAGTTCGTTATCATCGTTGAGTTCCTTGTTGAGTTTGTAACTGGGCGAACAGTAGCGTGACAAATCGGACAGCTTCACTTTTCCTTGGGGCGCCGGTCGGCACAGATCCCGTTCGACGCGTCAACATGTCTAGCATCTCCCTCTCAGGAGTCACATGTCGATGGAGAGTAGTGGCTCGGACCTGTGGAGGTTAAAGACATCTCGGTTCTCTGTAGCGCGCCATGTGAGAGCTTGGACGTCTGCAGAGTAAAGCTGTAGACTAGGTAGAGCATCACAGAAGACAAAGACAGGTCAGCTCATGACTGGACGCCACTACTCACGTCCCGATCCATCTTCATTCGCGACGCTCAGCACACAAGCAGCAAATTTCGCATCACACGTCCGCCAAATGCAGTGTCGTCTTTGAGCAGTGCGGACAACTTTAGTTCACATCAATTACGATACAAGTAGAACCAGAGCCTCACACTGCAATCCCGGGAGGACCTCAGCCCTCCCATTAGGTTGGCTTGGAGATCTTGTGCTCAAATCCAGCTAGGCTGCGGTTCTGTGGATGCAACGTATCCCACGGACCGGCAATTGGCCCTCAGAACGTATCCGTGTCACGTGTTAGGGTGATGGTCGTAGAACTGGATCCTTGATCGTTCATCTTGCAAGACAGAACAGCAAGAGAGTCACGTGATGTCGAAGTTGAGTCACCGTCTTCCGAGTATGGCCAGGTACGTTCTGTGGGCCAACTGCCGGTCCACGGGATACAGGTGTGTCCGGCTCACCCGGCAACGTACCGAGTCATGGGGGGTTGCCGACTGTGGGCGTTCTGAGGCTTCATAGGCCTTGATACATGACCAACAAGGTCTGATGGAACTCTGCAGACATCACCGAGGATCTCTGCCAGCCAACATCGGGGCTCGATGTCGGATCTGTACAGTCCTGGGGGACCGGCGTACAGATCACAGACCACTCAGCGGCGCAGAAACTCAAGCGGCACCGTTGGCCCAACACATGCTTGGCTGCAGAGTGGCTACAGTTATAGGTGCTGTAGGGCCTAAAGACCTGGCCAGGTTTCAAACATGTCATGGCCTGTTGAGCAGCTCAGACGCTGCGACTGCCGAGCCTGCATGTATATCATCGATGTATACCAAGGCCCTAACCCAGGTGCATCTCCCGAAGGGCCATCGGATGCCTGCTGGTCCGCTCTACTCACCCAAGGTCCTCTCCACTCGAACACTATTGGCTCGCGCTCGCCATCGATCCGACCGACTGGTCGTCCACACCGGGCGTTTGGGCACTTTGGGGGCGAGCGTCGAGCTTTGCCAACGTGATATGGCACGCTCTCGTCTGACTGCAAGGCGCCCGTGAAGAAGCCCCCACGCGAGATACGTGTACAGTATGGCATATAACACTCCAGTGCCCGAAGCTTCCTCGTCGACCCATCGCTCTCGAAAGCTGGCACAGTCTGGCTCCATGCAAAGGTGGCCCGTTCCAGAGCCAGAGCATGTTGGAACCACAACGAGCTACCCCGGCTTCCCCGCAATTTCCCCCCGTCGATCGCGCCCGGGCTAAACCAGGATTGCGGAGGGAAGAAGACCACTCCTCCGCACGCCCGTCTCAGGTGTATGTCGATGCGTCCAATGGCGGCGCGCACTCGTCCGCCGCAAAGCCGCTTCTGCGCGTTGTTCTCCAGCGGCGCAATCTGCAATGCTTGCTCTCCGCAGGCCCGCTTTGCTGGTCTCTGTCGACCAGCTGGAAGCGGCCTACTCCAAGCCATCCGCCAGCAGCGATGTGGCCAAACGATCTGGGGTAGCTTCGAATGCGCGGCCGGAGCACGCATCGGGGAACGCGTCTGAGTGCTGTGCACCGAGTGCCAGCGCCTTTGGTCCACGGACCGCTAGACCACCGCTCGAGCATTTGGAACATGCTCCCCGTGCGGAGCCGTCGTGCTTCTGTCATATTTGAGCCCTCCCTCTCCTGCTTCGTGTTTCTTGTGCCTCGGTGTCTGCTGAATCCTCTCTTGTTGCACGCCATCGTTCTACCTACAGACTCCAGTCTTTCATACGTTTGTACCCTTGCTTCTTGATCGTTCGTACTCCTGACAACATGTCTGATACCACACGGACTTACGAGGCTACGCAACAAAACAACAACCTGACGGCCCATGATCCGCTCGAGAAGGACTTCAGCAATGGCAATGGTAAACAACTCAACTCCCTACCACGTTCCGTTTGGTACTCCAGAGACGCCGACCAAGTGCTGACTCGTCTGCGTGAACAGGATTCCACCTAGACGGCAACATGGACTCCGACCAAGCATTACGCCGGATCCGGACGGCTGGCAGCATCTCCATTTCCCCAGAGCTGTTTGAGAAGATCTACCTTTCGCCTCAGAACAAGGTCAGCGGTGATCTCCGCAAGACGTTCGGTAACCCTACACCATTGTGAGTACAGCCAGATCAAGCCATGGAAACGGTTCGCTTACAATCACAGGGCACTCGTCGGTTTCCTTCTAAGCTTGTCCCCTCTTTCCTGTGACTTGATGGGTTGGAGAGGCGCTGGAGGTAGCGGCGCTGCTGGCACCGGAACATACTACTTCTTCGGCGGTCTCCTCATGGTCCTAGGTGGTGTTGGCGAGGTAAGATTCAGACCAGCTTTCAAGACGCACGCATGCTCTGTACTAACGCAACTGACAACAGTTCATCATCGGGAACACTTTCCCATTTGTCGTCTTCACGAGTTTCGGTAATTTGAACGCCCTTTGCTGGTTGGCGAAGTTCATTTGTTGACCGAGAACAGGTGCCTTCTGGCTTGGATTTGCCGCCACTTTGCAACCTCTGTACAATGCCTGGGGCGCGTATTCACCTAATCCGGCGGAACCCGCACTTGGTCTCGCAACAGTTGGCTTCCAATCGAGTTTCGGTACGTGTCCCTGCACCTTCATTCTAAGTTGCTATGCTAACCTCCATCCCAGCTTTCTTCCAGCTCTTTATGGGAGTCCTCTGTCTCGTCTACCTAATATGCGCCCTCCGCACCAACATCGTCTTCGTCATCATCTTCGCCACTCTTGTTATCGGCTTTGGTCTGCTCGCGGGCACCTACTGGCAGCTGTCGAATGGTAACGCAGCGTTGGCCGGCAAGCTACAGATCACAGCGGGCGCGTTCACATTCATCACGTGTATGTGCGGGTGGTGGATATTCCTCGCCATCATGCTTGCGGCGCTCGATTTCCCATTCCAGATCCCTGGTAGGTCATCCCAACATGCCTCTGCCGCGCTAAGAAGAAGAACGCTCAGATACCTTCACACAAAGGCTGACACCTACGCACAGTTGGCGATCTTTCCCACATCATCAAGGGTGCCAGCGAGAAGGCAAAGGAGAAGGAGCAGTACAGCGCCTAAACTGGGTAACCGCATTGTCACACAGGGCGATTAGGCAGGTCGATGTACTGCACGCTGCGGCTCGCGATCCATCGCCATACCAGTTTGCATTCATCAGGATACCCGCTCGTCTGGTGTCTATGGTCCGTTGGGAGTTTCAGGCGCGTCTGTTGCAGTCCTCTCCTCAGACACATGCACTTCTCTGAGGCTGTTGGGCATGTTTGGTGCGGTCTTTTGCTGTGACTATAATCTAGCATAATAACCCCAGCCAGATCAATCAAATTGCAACTCTCGTCTTACACCAGTAACAATGTGAGATTCTTCTGTCGGACGTGTGAAAGACCGTCTTGACATGTGCTCTTTTCGCTCACACAGTCGAGCCTATGTTACCGAAATTGTTGCAACTGTGGTTTGGCAGCTGTTAGCGATCGGCAAGCACCAAGTGAGTATCCTTACCAGGTGGCATGTGCCACCCACACGTTGCCCGCACTTTCGATCGTACAGCACATGCTTCTCACGGTACACACCGGCTAAGTCTGGTCGGTACAGTGTGTAATTGTTGGCGGACAACGGGCTGACGGAAGCTGCAGGTCACGGGCATTTATGGCCTCTCTCTCTCCGTGTCTTTCGCTCCTGACTTGCACGAATCGTTGAAAATGCACTTTGAGGAGACGACACGGCATTCCACGCAGCTGGGATGAATACTCAAGCGTCGACAACTGGCGAGAAGAGGGTGCCTCACGGCTGATCGAGCACAGAGACGTGAAACGACAGTAGAACATCTCCTGAAGGCTGTCATGAATCAGAAGTCTGTCTCTATGCCGAGCCGAAAAGGGAACATGTCAATCATCTTGTACTGATGTCTTCCACTAGGGTAGCACTCGCGGACTGTAGAAACAGCTGGTCCCTTCAGGTGCTGCCGTCCGATGAGATCCTCAGTTGACCCAGTTGTTCCGCGGTCCTTTCAGATGCTCTGCCCACTGAGAGCAGGCTTCTGCAAGTGCTGACGTCAAAAGAAACGTGAACATGACTAAACACTGAAGCACGTTCCGTTGACAACGAGACATCTGTAGTAGCTGGAAGACTGCGAGCGGCCGTTGGAAAGAGCCACAAGAGGAGCAGTCAAAGAAGCGTAGAGCATGACGCATCCCCTGGACCAGGCTACCATCCCTTAGAGTTACATAACACTTCTTTGAGAATCCGCGTAGACGAGCTCGCGGATCAGACGATGAGTCGACGAAGAATTCCACTAGCTACAATGCCATGGCCTTTGTCGTAGAGGTGATCCTAGGAAATGACGTGGGCGTCTGCACGAGAACGATGACATTCCTGGAAAGGGAGAGAAAACCAGCTAGCCGCACATCTCATGTCAAGAGTGCGAGTGGGATTGGCACAAATCGAAGTCTTCTGGAGAAGCGGAAGGGTAGGCGGAACTTGAGGAAGGACGGCAAAGCTACATGGAGACAGCAGAGAACTCACCCACATCCTACAAGCTGGTTCCGCTGGCAGTGTCTCTAGTTCATCCATTGGTGATACAAAAGTCGTCTCTTCGTGGGCAAATTCGGCATGCTATCCTGCCACAATCGCACCTCTGTTCGAAGATGGTGCTTCATCAGCGACGGAAGGCAAACCGTGTCAAAACGAGATCGAGAACGCCAAACCGCGGAATTGGAAAGTACGACGTCTTCGAATCCCCACCGCCACGCCTTCCAATTCCCCACCCACTCCGTCCATCCTGCGAGGCTCAACTACTTCTTCGCGAAACCACTCTTCTTCTCAACCCAATCACCGAAGTCGAGCAGGCCCAGGTGATCCTTCCTCAACGCTGGAATATCGACGCCGTATCCCACGTCGTTGAACCACTTGAACATGATTCCCATCTCCGCAACACCTGTTTTGCCTCGATATCAGCACAAAATCTTCCTCTTTCTCAGCTCACAAAGATGTCTGACTTACCCCACAACAGCGCCGAGCCCATGAACCCAAATGTGACAGGCATGTCCATTCCGACCTTCTCCTTGAAGATCTTGTTCGCCTCCTTGAAGCTCAGCTCCGCACCCGCCAGACCGACGGCCCGGTTCTTGTACTCGTCTGACTTGATGAACGCTTGTGCAGCCATGTAGCCGATGTCCGCTACTGCGATGAGCTGGAGCTTCTTGTCTCCCAGGCCGGCCTTCCAGGCTGTGTCGAACATCTTTCCGAAGAAGTTCGGGGTGACGTTGTCCATGAAGGCGACCGGGCGCAGGATGGTGTAGCTCATCGAGCCGTCTTTGGCGGTCGCGTCGTGCAGGTGGTGCTCAATGTTGTGCTGGACACTCCGTAAGCACGGTGTAGTGCCAATTGGACTCAGCACTTACGGACCTTGCTGATGAAATGGGGCACTTCGGTAGGATTCTCATACGAATTTGGACCGCCGCGCTCGACAGAGGTATACACGAAGTGCTTCACGCCCTGCTTGATTGCCTCGTCCACCAAATCCTTGCCCTGTTTCTCTTCGGTCCCCGCGCTGGCATTCTTGCCCATTGGGACTTGCACGCTGAAGACGCCCCATGTTGGGTCGGTTGTCACTTCTCTGGCACTCTTGAAGATGCCGGGCACATCGTGCAGGTCACCTTGTACGATCTTGCAGCCTCTGGAGACAAGCTTCTGGGCAGAGCCGGAGGAAGGGTTGCGTGTCACGGCGAGGATGGTGAAGTCGGAGGATTGGGGTGAAGACAGCAGCGCGTCGACGGTTGCGCCGCCCTGCTTGCCTGTGGCACCGGTGATGAGAATGACTTTCGACATGACTGAGACTGCTAGGACTCGGAGGTCGTTGATGCTCGATGGAGCTCTCAGTATGTGTGATGAAGCTGGAATGAGCTGTCGACAGCACGGTCTCTTTGCAGGAAGGTGGACGTGGATAGGCTGTCAAGGAATGGGAGGCGTCATCGAGCTTCAAGCTCCAGCTATATGTATCTCCGTGCCATACTCGCACGTGATGCGATATGTTGGAGCTCCATGTAATACTGGTCAGAGTAGCTGAAGCTAGGGAGCTGCGATAGTGACATCCGATTGATCATCTCGGTGCTATAAAGGGGTCGAGTTGTAATCCGTCGATCAGCGAATTCGCACCCAAACTCGCACATTTTAGGCTTACATGGTTGTATATGCAACTACGTTAAATACAGACAAGATCCTCGGGGATAGCATATAGTTAGTAACTGTATCTTATGTACTTATACAAATCCTAATAACTATGCTTAATTGGAAGTTCAAAGGAGTAAAAGTATCTAGCTACAGAAGATACCTAGGCTTCAGTGGAGTTCCTTACTACAGTTATGTACCTCGAGGTTAATAACTGTATGTATCTATTTTGACAGTAAATAAAATTCGCATAACAGATTCCGTGACATCTAAGGTCAACAAATGTAAATCCGAGTAAACCTAACCCAATTCTTAGGACATAGTGTTCTACAGTGTGTCGTAGTATTATCAAAACTTCAAGTGAAAAAGGCGAGGTTCAGTGAGAATTCGCTGACCGACGGATTGTTATGTCCTATGACTAGTACCTTACACTCAAGCTGTTTCTCCCGTCGTCGGCTCTACAATACTCCGAGGTACGGTAGCTCACTCTGTGAGCAACTCGAGCTGCCAATCTTCTACCTCGCTTTGCGATCCACTTTCTGTTGAGAGAGAGAGAGCCGAGGTTTCGCGAGCTTCTCGTCTGCCTGCGCACACTCAGCGTCGAATGACCGGCGAAACGGCGAAACCGCAGCCGGCCATCGATTACGATTCTTGAAGTCGCCCACAACATCTCTACGTGCTGGGCACCTACAAACCAACACCATCGCTCACATCTCCACCACACCCAGGGCTCCAACAACGATACCACTACAACAGAGAACAGATAAGATGTCGAAAGTAGCAGCGCAAGGGCCAGAAGCCGCAAAGTTGGTAGCACCTCCGACTTCATGCAAGAGTCTCCGTCTAATACCATAACAGGCGCACTGATTGGGCCGAAGATGAAGATGAAGACCTCGCCACCGCTCTTCCAGCCCCACAAGTTACCAAGAACAAGGACGGTACCGAGACCATAACAACCTACTTCATCCGCGAAGACGGCAAGAAGGTCAAGCGAACACAACGCATCCGCAAAACCGTCATCAAGGAGAAAGTGAACCCCCGCGTTGCAGAGCGCAAGACATGGACCAAGTTTGGCGCAGAGAAGAGCAAACCTGCAGGTCCGCAGAGCGATACAACCACTGTAGCCGAGAACATCATCTTCCGACCGATGGCTGGCTGGAAGGCGAGTGGAGCGGAGAAGGCGGCGGCGGAAGACAAGAAGACGGACCAGTTGAAGAATGTCAAGATCAAGTGCC
>NAJN01000648.1:0-19319 GCA_005059845.1 Cryomyces minteri | reverse complement strand
GCCGAACGCTGGCGGGCAGTATTTCTGGGCGAACGAGCTGGCTCCCAGGAAATATGCGAATTTCGCGGGCTACTTGACCGGCTGGATGGCGTGGGCCGGGTCCATCTTCACGTCTGCCAGTGTCGCGTTGGCACTCGGAGCTGCGCTCGTAGGCTGCTGGCAGCTCGGGCACCCGGACTGGTCAGTAAACTTGTGCATGTACAAGGGGAGAACGGAAAGCTGACAGACTCAAAAACAGTGTCATCCAGACCTGGCACACCTTCTTGGCCTACCAAGTGGTGAACATCTTCTGCTTCTTCTTCAACTGCTATGGCAAAATCCTTCCGGCCGTCGCCTCCTCCACGCTCTACATCTCTCTGCTCTCCTTCGCCGTTATCCTGATCACCGTCCCCGCCGTCGCGCCCACCCACCAACACGCCCAGTTCGTTTTCGCGACCTTCATCAACAACACGGGCTGGAGCTCTGGCGGCATCGCGTTCATCGTCGGCCTCGTCAACACCAACTGGCCCTTCGCCTGCCTCGACTGCGCCACCCACATGGCCGAGGAAGTCCACCGCCCGGAGCGCATGATTCCCATCGCCATCATGGGAACCGTTGCCATCGGCTTCGTCACCTCCTGGTTCTACTCCATCAGCATGTTCTTCAGCATCGTCGGCGACTTCGCCGACATCGCAGCCACGCCGACTTACGTCCCGATCCTGCAGCTCTTCTACAACGCCCTCGGCAACACCGCCGGCGCGATTGTGCTCGAGGCGCTGATCATCGCCACCGGTCTCGGATGCATGATCGCTAGCCACACGTGGCAGTCGCGTCTCTGCTGGTCGTTCGCCCGCGACCGCGGTCTTCCCGGCTGGAAGTTCTTGTCCAAGGTCCACCCAACGCTGGACGTGCCAATCCAGGCCCACTTCGTCAGTTGTGCCATCGTAGCCGCGGTTGGATGTCTCTACCTTGGATCCTTCACGGCGTTCAACTCGTAAGTCACGCCCCCATGCCATAATCTTCTACTCGATTGGAGACGTGAGATATAGCGTGGGCTGATCGTGTGCCTCTTTCTCTCTCTCTAGTATGGTCACAGCCTGCATAGTCCTCCTCTACATCTCCTACGCCATCCCCGTCATCTGCCTGCTGATCAAGGGCCGCAACAACATCAAGCATGGCCCCTTCTGGATGGGCCCGCTCGGCCTCTTCTCAAACTACGTCCTGCTGCTGTGGACCCTCTTCACGCTCGTCATGTTCTCCTTCCCCTACGCCATGCCCGTCGTGCCGGGCAACATGAATTACGTTTCGGCCGTGTACTTTGTCGTCGTGCTCATCATAGTCGTCGACTGGTTCGTCCGCGGCCGGAAGAGCTATCGCGGTCAGGACAATCGTCACGCCGAGGCCGAGATACTGCAGAACGAGGTGGTGATCCGGTGATGACTGCGAGTGTACAGACTCTCTCTTCTTTCTCTTCTAGAGGTTTGCCTCACTTTTCTATATACATGCTTCTCGTGATGCTTGGCGACAACTGGGAAAACACGTCGTACACGTTCTGGGCGGACTGCCGTTTACACCCCGTTGGCTCCTTACGGGGCCCTCTTATCACAGCTGCCAGAGTAGCCAGATTTCCGTACATGTTGCAACATTACCGGTCGATCGCATTCATCGCTACCGCAATCGACCAAGTCTGTGTGACGTACCGCCTCGCCGCGCTTCTCGCAGAGAGTGGTCTGCCACTACCTTGCCGTGCTCCAGATATACAACACCTCCATGCTTCCTCGCTCGCATTCCCCCCCCTCTCTCGTCCTGTTTCTGTCTTCGGCGTTGCAAGCACCCTCCTGCCCGCGTGTGCCACCTCACTCCACCGAGCTCCTCACGTATACAGCAACGCATATGTCGACCGACCCCTCCACCATCCATCCATCCATCCATCCATCTACCCCCGCAGACCAACCCATCTCATCCCATCTCATCTCCTCCCGTGTCTCTCATCCCCTACCCGACCTCTTCCCCACAAACCCCGAGATGCCTTACAGGCGCATGAGTACCGCACACGGATCCCATCCCGATCGTCATCGCCATCACCACAACCACCCCCACCCACCTCCCACAAAGCTAGGCCAACAAGGCGCCGCCCACTGCATAGACCCGCTACCGTCCTGGCCAGGAAGCCAAGATCCCGTGTAACCTCCTGGCGTTCTTTCGTAGTCACACGGCGAGGAAAAGCGGACGGGGAGGAAGAGGTCGATGAGTTGGCGGGGCGGGCGGAAGGAGGGAGAGGCAGGGGATGGGTGGGCAGGGGAGAGGGTCGTAAAACGATGGTCGGGTTTGTGGCACGCTGGATGCCTGCGATGGGCATGGGCACGGGCCGGCGGGTGTGTGCTGGCGCAGACGGCCTTTTGCACGGGTACCGGTGCATTACAACGAGCAAGCACGCCGCGGCCGGCTCGGCCATCCTCCCCCCTTCCCCCCAGCCCAGACTCAGTCATCGAACACGCTCCGGTTGAAGAATCGCCAGATCTGCCTCGCCGCCTCCTTGCCCACCATCCGGGCCAGCACCTCCTCCTCCGCGTTCGCCACGTCCGCCACGCTGCCCATCTCGAGCGTCAGCCTGCCCAGCACCTTGCCGCCGACCCCGGGCACCGCGCGCAGCATGTCCTGCGGCACCTGGCTGAACGGCCGGTTCTCGCCGGCCTCGTCGCCCTGCTCGAGCCCGATCTGGACCGCCTTGATCGGGTCGGGCTCGTCCTGCTGCTTCTTCAGCTCCTCGAAGATCTCGGCCGTCTGGTAGGCCGAGCTGGACCAGATGATGCGCAGGCGCGGGAAGGCGAGCGTGAGCAGGACGAGCTTGGACTGCACGTCGGAGGCGTGCAGCGAGGCGGCGCCGACGGTGGCGGACAGGTCGGCGAAGGGCTCGAGCGTGAAGGACTTCTGCGCGTCGAACTCGATCAGCAGCATCGGGTTCTTGTAGTGCAGCAGCATCGTCTCGGCTTGGTTGTAGAGGCGTCCGTTGGAGAAGGAGGAGATGAGATCCCGCACGCTCTTGCGCTCGATGCAGATGTTGGGGGTCAGGACGTAGTCGCCCACGGTCAGCATGCAGGGGACAACAACCATGTTGCGGCCATGCAGGAGTGAGGGAAGGGAAGAACGGAACTCGCGCACGTCGACGACGACGCGCGGTGGCTCTGCGGTTGCGGCTAGTCGACCGCCTCCGGCTATGCGGGTGTTCACTGTGCGGAGGAAGGCTTCCTGGGGGTCGAGACCGGAAGTGTCGTGGGTGAGAGTCACGGCCATGTTCTGTGCAATGGTCAGTACTGCAAAGGAGACAAGATCAACACGAATGGCGTCGGAGAGACTTACACCTCGCTCGCGGATGAGCTTGGTAAAGGCGTCCTTCTCCCTTCTCACTCCACTCAAATACCTCTGCTCCTCCACGCTATTCCCGTAGTACATGAAGTAAACCCTCACATTCCGATCGCCGTGACTGCTGCGATACACCTCCACCCGCCTGATGAATGCGGCGTCAGGCTCATACATGATGACGTATCGTGGCTTTACTTCCTCTAGCACATGCTCATCCATATCGCCATCATAAGGATGAACAACAACAAGTTCGTTCATCTCGTATAACTCAAAGAAGTTTTCTTCGGCCTCGTCAAGTGGGTCGGCTGCAATCTCATTCTTCTGCTGGGCCTCAGCCTCAGTAGGTGCCAGGTCCGCAAGCAGGCTGGCTATGTGCGAGTCCCTGTCACCAGCCATGCGAATGCTGCCATTGGCAGTCCGAGTAGTACTACTCGCAGCCGCTCCACCACCTCGCATGCGCCGGCGTTTGTTGGGTGGACCTTTACCGCGACTATTTTGACTGCCTTTGTCTGACGTGCCATTGATCGACTTCTGATTCTCTGCAAAGAGGGAGGCGCTGACTTTGGCGAAATCGCGCTTCCAGGCGAGATAGTTGCGTAGCCTTCTTCGCATCATGTACGCAGCAGAGGGCTTGCTCGTGGGGTCATCATCGCCATCTACTGCTTCCTTGTTCTCTTCTGGGATAACATGCATGGTCTGAAGATATTCTCGAATCTGATGGCATGTACCTTGGTCCCCACACATTATGAGGATGGTGCCGTTGGAGTTATCTTGCAGTTCGGGGTTGAAGTAGACGTCTCGCTCAATCTCTTCGAGTATCTCGGCCAACAAAGCCCACTTCGGCTGCTCTTCGAGCACTGGCCGCAGTGACTCAGGCACTGCTCCATTTGCTCCAATAGCATCGTTGTCGTTGATCTTGGCAGTGTATACTCGACGTTTGGCCGTGTCGAATATAACGTGGGCCGCATCCAAGAACAACCATGGGGATTGCGTCTGGCGAGTGGATCCAGGTGGTGGTGAGGAAGCTGCAAGGACGGTGTCGAGATACTTGTTGAAGTTCACGGCATCGTACGTGAGCACCGAGCTGGTTCTGTTAGTTTGATGTATGTTCGAAGGATCTCGCTCGCTTACTCACTGAAGTATACTTCGGAGCAGTGTAAGATCTCGCACGATTTGCTTCGTTCGGAAGCTTGTGCGGTGCCAGACTGGATCGAGTTGTCTCCTTACAATAGTGTCGAAGTTCTTGTGTAGCGCACTGTCGAGGTTCCAGTCGTCCATTTCAAGACCCGAGTTGGCCTTCTTGAGCTCCCCTATACTGACCTCAACACATTCCATCACAGCAGCCTGTATAGCTGTCATACCCTCCGTCATTGGGACTTCGAGCTCAATAACTTCGGCTTTTCGCCGCCCCTCGAGAGATTTGGCGACTGCGACGTGGAAGCGTGGGTACAGCGAGGGTGTACGGAGAAAGAGGTTCCGCATCATGGTCGCCAGCGGGGAAAAGCCCATGGTGAAGGGCTCGGGGCTGTCGGAAAAGGCCTTCAGAAACCCGGCCTTGTTTTTCTGCCTATAGATTCGTACTATGAAAGCCTCGAGTGAGGTGGCAATTACCCTCTCGGCGTGTAGTACAACCATTCCTGTGACCATCGCCGGATCAAGGAGACTTGAAAGGAAGTCGACGATCAAGATGCGTGATGTGATACTGAATATGCCTCCTCTTGCGTACATTTTCTCTCTCGTGCCCACGCTCATCAGGTCCGTATTGACCAAGCTAAGGCCACGGGCCTTGGGCGACATGCTGATGGCGGCATGCTCAGCCAATGCCTCCCCGATCCACCCATTTTCGCGATCGTCTGCTCCGACGAGCAGGATCAGGTTGTTCCCAGCCGCATCGTAGGAGTGGAGAAGGTTGGTCACAATACGCACCAGGCCGAGACCGCGTCTGTTTCGAGTGGAATCAGTACACGGACGTGGTCCAGAGAGCCTGGGAATGCGACGTACGCGATCAGGACGAGCTGGTCTTCTTCCCTTGCGGATGAGAATATATCTTGCTGGAATTCCTGTAATCGAATGAGCACAGCGGAAAGCAGCCGCCAGGGAATCTGGTGCGTACCAGAGGTAAGGACAGCTTGACAGGTGGTTCCTCGGCCATGGGGTCGTGTGGAAATGCGGCTCGGTTCACCACGACTTCATTCCGCCGTCTGTCCGCGATGATTACATCCGAACTTCAATGAGAGACAGCGAGGTCTTTGGTTTTCCTGTCTCGTACCAATATCAATGTTTTCCCTTCTTCCCGACCGAGCTCTGTTTTCTTCCCCGTGAAAGCCAGCTCACAGCACGGCACTTGGCCGCCGCGCGACAATCATTACCCCGGTTATCTGCGAGACGCAACTGGCGATGATACACCTCGATAGAATGCTGGGTTGAGGTGTCGGTACTCTGTACTCGTCATCACACCTCGAAGACTGCTCCGAGCCGTGTCTTGACCTTATCGGCGATCGACCCAAGACGACCTTACCCACCACCGGCAGTGTCTATTGGGACGTCGCTGCTGCGTTGGTCGACAAAGAAACAACTCAGTCTTCGAGTTTCCCTCTCTTGTCCTCTTTCAGAACCTCCCTCTGCCTTTCCAGATTCCTACTATCCTTTCCGCAGCACCTACATAGACATACCATAGACATACCACCACCTTCCCACAAAGGCACTCATTAGGAAACTTTTTCATACCTATCCGTTCGAGGTTTACCTACTATATACGACACACATGGATTCTCCCATTGTCAAAGCAACGCTTCAGTCCGCAGTCCTTAGCGCCACGTCGAATGTGCTCGCGCAGATCTTTACAGCGTATCGGGAACATGTATGTATAATCTCCCCTCGGTGATCCAACACCGTGTTGTACATCAGCTCTGCATCGCATTCACCATATGACACCGGAGAACTTCATGACAATCTGCTGCTCGGAGGTATCGTGAAGGTACATAGCGATCTATGACTACTGCGTTGTAATTGACATAGATCCGCTCAATGTTGCTCGTATCCGTACACAAGAAACCACCAGCTGACCGTTCAATGCTTGCCAGAAACCTTTCTCCCTTGATCCCACGCCAATTCTCCAATTCGTCCTCTTCTCTCTTCTTACTTGTCCGCCGAACTTCCTTTGGCAGCAGTGGCTTGAGGACTCATTCCCGGGCTACACTCATGCCTCCGAACCCGGCACTACCAAGTCAATCGCTGAACGCCCAGCTATCAAGGACATCAACGAGAAGGCCCATGCAGTCTATGAAACTGCGTCCGAGAAGACTAGCGCTGCCGTGAACGCAGCAGCCGACCACCCGGCCATCAAGAGTGTTGCCAGGTCAGCAACAGATACTGTCAACACGATTGCGGACAAAGCTTCGCAATACGGTGGTACCTTGTACGACCTCAAGCGCCGCCGAACGACCGCGATAGAGAAATCAGGCACCGTCTATGAGGACTGTATCTTCACACCCCCAGAATGGCTTTCCCGAAAGGGTTCAGATATTCTCCGCCGCCAACGGTGCTCCTGTGAAAAGAGCGATCGTTACGACTCCGAACGGTGTGGTGATCGAGAAGGAGTCGAGCAGGACGAAACCGAAAGAGCAAAAGAAGCTGAACGTTCGCAACACGGCCACTAAGTTTGCGCTAGACCAGACGGTTGGTGCAATGGTGAACACACTTCTCTTCATCATCGGTATTGGTGCTCTGCGTGGTAACAACGGGTCGCAGATTATGGCGGCTATTCGAACAGTGAGCGCATCAAACCGACCACCGCTCTGTTCCTAGGGTTCCTGCAAGCAGAGCTGAGCTGACGCGGACAGGATACTCTACCATTGCAGTTGGCAGGCCTCAAACTATGGCCTCTAGTCTCGCTCATCAGCTTCACTGTGATTCCGGTTGAGAGCCGGACGGTCTTTGGCAGCATCATTGGAGTCGGCTGGGGCGTCTTTCTCAGTCTTATGGCTGCCGGTGGTACGTAAGGTGAAGAGAGCCATGCATCGACGACCGCGCAAACCATGACGGCGATGGTCAAGGGGACCACGCAGGCGAGCGTGTCTGGCACAAGGCACTGAGACAAAGCCCAATGCAGATGAAGGAAGTGCAACGACGCTGCAGGAGACGGGGGGAAAGCCGGCACGGTACGGGGATCGATCAATTGAACGGTTGCATCGCATTCATATGGCATGTTCCCTCATGGATCGCTTTCGGTGAATCGAATGCACTTGATGTCCATCCCTATAGGGACACTCGGCACCTGCCGGAGATGCACGTCATTCTCAGTCCTGGACCGGGAAACTTCACACACGACAGCAGTAAGTTACGGCGTGAAGCTGTGGTATTGCACGGCATTGCTTGCCCCGACAATTGCAACTTCGTGTCCTCGATCTTTCATGGCTTCTTGCGCGCACACAAGGTAGTCCGAATCTGTGAGCGTCGCCATCAGGTAGGCGTGCTCGGCGTTAACACTGCGTCTGTGTGCACTCCACGCCAAAGCACTGCTGCCTATACGCACAATGAAGCGCTCTACCAAGCCTCCGCTCGAGCACCGCGCATCTTCGACACTCCACTACCAGACCTTCCCCACCAAACCGCCTGCTTCTCGCGGACACCCGCCATCCGCCTCTCTCCCTTCCAATGGCGAAAGGCCCCATCACCGACGGCACGGCTCGCAGGACTCGAACCACGAGGAATCTCCTCTTCCTAAGAAACTACTGGCAATACTCGCAATCATCGCTCTGGCCGAACAGACTGCGCTCAACTCAATCAGCCCGTACCTGCCAGACATGGCGTCGACCTTTCCCGAAGTCAAGGAGGGCCAGGTCGGGCTCTACGTCGGTCTCATAGCGTCGAGTTTCGCATTAGCACAGTTCGCGACCAATTTCTTCTGGGGCTGGCTGAGCGATCGCATAGGTCGGAAGCCCGTGGTTCTGATCGGAACACTGCTCACTGCGGCCTGCTTTGTTGCCTTTGGCTTCTGCAGGACGCTTTGGCAGGCCATTGTGGTGCAGATGTGCATGGGTCTGGTCAACGGCAACCAAGCCATAATATCCACCTGCCTAGGGGAAATCACGGACCGCAGCAACCAGAGCAGGGCGTTCACATATCTACCCGTCGTGTACGGAATAGGCGCTATCACAGGACCAGTGGTCGGAGGGTTGTTGGTGAAGAGAGAGTGGAAGGGGAAGCCGAACCCATACCCATACCTTCCACCCAATCTGCTGTGTGCCGGGATACTGGGGGTCGATCTGGTATTGACGATGATATTCTTAGAGGAGAGTCTGGAAGAAGCGCAAGACATTCCACCCCTGGGCAAGAGAGTTGAGAACCTCTTCACATGGCTCTGGCGCTTCACAAGCTCGACAAGCTACATCAAGAAGCACGATCATCACCATTCAGATGGCGAGGCAAACGGAGACGTCATAGCTGGAGGAGAGGACGAAGATGGAGACTCCGATGCAGAGTCATCATCCTCGGCTCCGGCGCTTTTTCCATCTTCCCACCGTGCCCGCGAGAACCTGACCACGAGCAAAGTCTTCAACCGTGACACTATCCTCCTCCTCGCTACTTTCCTGATCTTTCAACTCTCGAACATCTCATACAATTCTCTTTACCCCATTTTCGCCCAGGCCACTCCACCCGCTGGCCGAAATTTGAGTCCCAAGGAGATTGGGTTGTCTTTGGCGTTCGCCGGCGTCGTCACCATAGTCTTTCAAGTGGGTGTGTTTGGCACGATAAGGGAGAAGATCGGCAATAAGACGGCGTATAGAGTTGGACTCGCGGGCTTCGTGGTCGCATTTATGCTCACGCCATGGGTTGGGTACAAGGACCATGGAGGGATGGGTGTCAGTCAGGGCAAGGTCTGGCTGTGGGCTGAATTGGGCTTCGTGTTGATCGTGAAGACGGTTGCAGCGGTGACTTCTCTGACCTCTGCACTGCTGCTGGTAGGTTCATCGATACTACTTACTTGTCAGGCCATGACTGTGCCGGTAAACTACGAAGCTGACCCGTCGTATAGATCACCAACTCTGCACCCAACCACTCTGTTCTCGGCACCCTCAACGGCCTAGCCCAGACCCTCTCCGCTGCCGGCAGAGCCATCGGACCCTTCGTCTCAGGAGCGCTCTTCTCTGCCGCAACGCACGTACGACCGAAAGGCGAGGTACTGGCCTTCGGCGTCTTTGGTGGCATAGCTTTCCTAGGCTTCCTGCTCAGTTTCGGCATCAGAGGCGGCCAGCTGGAAGCTGAGGGATGGGATGAGAGTGCGAGCGAAGGGGACGAGGAGGGTATAGATGGGGAAGGCAGCGAAGACGCGGATGGACAGTCGTCTGAGCGAACCGGCTTGTTGGGGAGAGGGGAGCGGTAGATTCGCTGTAGAGAGCATAGAGAAGTGGCTCCAGTGTTGAGGAGTTGAGATGAGGGTGACTTTGCACGACACTGCGTTTTCAAGCGACGGCGTTAAGACAGCGTTTGGAATGTAGGTGAAGAGCATGGCTCCCAGGAGGGAGTTGTGGGAATTGTACCATCGCGCATTACTGTAAGTACTTACATATCACGTCGAAGCTCTCAGCGCTTCTCTCTTCTTCCTCACAAAGATCCGGCGTTGGGTCTGCCCAGAGGTCGACAAGCATTTCGGGATTCCAAATCTGTCTAATGCTCGCTTCTTGCCATGACTCCTCAATTTTGACGGCAACTTCACACCAACTTCCACTCCACATCACTCTCTCGACCTCTGTTCTCCCGCAGGCTTTACAAGATCGTTCGACAACGCAACGGTATCACCATTAACTAAAGATGTCACACACTCCACCCCTCCGCCGCGCCTCCACTCACCACCTTCAGACGCCCTTCCTCTCCTCATCCCCCCTCTCAGGCACCACATTCGCCGCTTCTTCGCCCTCAACGCCTCTTCCTAGCTCCATGTACTCCGCTCGCCGCTTCGCAAGCTCACCAGAACCTCCTTCGTCGTACAACAACGTCCTCGACACGGCCCCGGAAAAGAAGTCTCCCGCTGCGAAGTGGACGAACTGGAGCGACGGGGCATGGTGGCGGCTGAGACGGGCAGCGAGGAGCCCCATTGTGTGGGTCGGAACCTTGCTGCTCGGGGGTTTATACTGGAGTCTGTCTGGGCTGGGTAGGGAGGGTGAAGAAGAGGCTTCAAAGAAGACAAGGAAGGGGGTCTTAGAGTTGTTTGGCATTGACGAGATGCAAAGTATGCAGGGGATGCAGTTTTTCGGGGCTGGGAATGGGAAGGTTCATGTGAGTGTGGGTTTGAATGTGATGACGATCGCACTTGGTAGACTGACGTGTATGAAGTATGTGGGACGCTGGACTTGGACGCCGAATCGACTGAGGAGGGATGGGACGTTTCCCAGTAAGTGCGAGTCTTCAACTCGTCTGATGGGGACCACATGTGGTGCTAACGGTGATGGATGACTCTAGGCGTCTATCTCGATCTCAATGTCACGAATACGACGACCATCCTCTTGTCGCTCGCCAACCTTCCTGCACTCATCCCGACTTCGTCGTCGTCAACTAGTTCGACGTCTACCGTCAAGACTCCTGCAAGCACCTCGGGTCTCTCCCACCTCTCCCGTCTCTCTTTCACCGCTGCTTCGCGCCTCCGCATTTCCGCAGCGCCTGTGTCTCTTATCGCACGTGTCGACAATGAAGAGTATGTGCTGCTGCCGAACTGCTCGGGCCTAGTATCTGTGAGGGCTGGTGATCTCGACGACCAGACTTGGCATTCTGTGAGGATTGTTGCGCCAATGGTCGATGACGGCGGCTTGGGCATGATGCAGTTTGAAGGAGTCTGGTTGGAAGAGGGCGGGATGCTGAATTGGGTGGACGGCGCCGAAGTGGACGACGATGCAGCAGAGGCTGATGATGTTGGCCAGCACATGGACGAGAAGGTCGAAAAAGAACATCGGATCGAACTGAGTAGACTGATGGACATTCACGGCAGCTCGTCTTCTCTGGGCCTGCCAAAACCACCAGAAACAGAGGGTCCCACCGTTGACCGCTCACCCCGAGAGTGCAAGAAGCTCGTCGAAATAATTACCGACACACCCGGCTCCCGTCTGCTCACCACCAGCACTCCTCACGACCTCCTCACCGGTGTAATAGGCTGGGAGTACCTGCTGGGCGAAATGTTCGACGTCGATCACACCAGCATCAGCGTAGCCGGCCAATGCCTGATCCAAGACTGCATCGGTAGCGTCGGCAACCCCTACGGCATGGGCGACGTCTTCTTTCGTAGCGGCCCCGTCGTCTCCCCTCATTTCGTGCATACTTGGACTTTCTCCGCGCGCACACCTGCTGTCGTTGTCCTCAATCTCGGCGCCGCGGACGCGCAGTCTTTCGAGCGGTATGCGGAGCAGTATAATAGGACGAGCTGGGAGCTGTATGAGCGGTTCGAGGACACGTACGTCTCGCTCGTCAAGGCTATTCGCACGCTCGCGTACCCGAACCCTTCGGCTGGTGTCGACAGAGGTGGAAATGGAGACGAGGAGGGGGAGGAAGGTGAATGGGCGAATGTTCCGATCTTCGTCATGCGCCCCTTCCGCGGCGAACTCGAACACGCCACCCAGAGCACCGTGAAGCGCCTGCGCGCCGGCGGCGACAGAGCCGTGTTCTGGCTCGACACGTCCGGGTGGTTGGACGCGCCTCCGTCTGCCGACTACCACCTCCTCCCTCCCTCTCCTCCCTCCTCCGCATCTGACCCCGGCCCGCGACCCAGCTACGCACTCACCCCTCGCGCCTCTCAGAAAATCGCCATCTACCTGCACGCGCACACGTGCCGTTTTCTTGCGCAGGCAAGAGAGCAGTGTCCGTTCCTGGCACCCGAGGTTTACGAGGGCCGGCCGTTCGACGGCGCGGAGGAAGCGTTCGAGCGCGGCTTGGAGAGGCAGCGGGAGGCGGTGGTCCGGGGGATGTTCTGGGGGCGGGGCGAGGAAGACTAGTGTCTGTGGGAAGGGAGGATAGGAATGCGGAGTGCATGATCGAGGGATGATCGGACAAGTAGGCGTTGGTCAGACGCCGCTGTGAAGAGCTCGACCCTGCGGCAGTGCCAGGACGGAAGCGTACGGGAGCTGAGCCGCTCCGTCAATGCACGTCTGATGAATTGCTATGCCGAAGCATCTACTGCTTCATCTCGCAGCCGGTTCGATGGCAGTCGTGGCGTGTGTGTGGTACCGTACCCCCTTGTTCTCGCAAGTACAGTCACAATGACTTCGTGAGCGGCTGACATCTGCTCGCGAGCGCGGAATAGGGGCGTTCAAGGCACCACATCGTCGAACCCGTGTCAGACTGGTCTGAGCAACACCGCTGCAAGGAACGACGGGGGGATCTGATCGAGGGCAGCGCTTCGGGCACCGTCGCCGAGACGCCAGCATCACGGCTCAAAGGCTTGCGTCTCGCGACATCGGGGACCCAGTCGACGCGGTCGAAACTAGCGCAACATGTCACTAGTTCATCGCCTTGGTGTGTGCCGCAGCTAACCCTAACCCTAACCTAACCCTAACCCTAACCGACTGCTAACGCTGTGCAGCTGAGTCACCACCCTGACCTATCCTTCTCCTGAAACGACCGGGTCGAAGCCGACCTGACGGTGCAGAGGGCCAGATCAACGGCCTCGATTGACGTGAAATGGGAAGTGCACCTGCAATAAACAACCAGCAGTGTTTCGGACCAAAGCTATGAGACGATGGAGTGAGCGTCTCTTCGTAAACAGGAAGCCGCGCATACCAGAGCCCGCGAATAAAGGAGAGAAATGCCCGAAAGAAGCCAGAGAGCTTATGATGACCAGTGCGGACCAAGCTGTTGCAACAATTTGGATTTTCAGATACTGTTTCTTGGAAGTAGGACACGAGTTGAGGAAGCACACCGTAGCTTTGAACAAATACAAGCGTAGTTCTCACTGTTGGCTGCGGGTCACTAGCAACTGTAGGCAAGGTCTGGGAAATCGCTTTTTGTCTGCTCCTCATTGACGAGTATCAGTCCGCGAGGGGCTTCATCTCCAGGCCAGAAGGTGTACTCGTGAATTCGAGGGAAGTGACGGTTGATGTCTCGCGAATTGTGTCAAGACGTCGGTTGATGTGGCAGGCTGATCGAACGTTAGTGCTGGCAGGTCATCGACTTGCACCGAGGGAGTCTTGGGTAGCTCTGAGCCGGACGGAGCGTCATGTGGCTGCGACAAAACCTCCGTAGCCTCCACCAAAGCAGTACTAGAGTCCTCCAGGTCCGTGAGGGGATTGGAAGCGCCGACAGAATCAGTAAGATTCTCGGCGTCTCGGTGGGAATGATCGGTACCAGGCGCAGAATCGGAAGATGCGATCGGTGACTGGGTCGTAGTAGCTGTGGGTTCTTCGCTGAGTGTGTCGACTCTTCTACGCTTAGAGGGGTTCATGTCTGCGATCTCGCTGTACCCTCTCGGTACACATAGTCGTGGTCTTGGCATGTGCCTTAGGTCGTCTGCCTTGTATTTGAAACCTCGAATGCTATGGATTGTGCAACCGCGCTCAACGATGTTGTCCGGAATCATAGGCACGTCGAGAGCATAGCGGGAGTCTCGTACAAGATCAAGGTATTGCAGATTCTCAGGGAGATTGTCTGCAACGCGCGTCATATCTGGATGAATGATGTCTTCTAGATCTTGGCCTATGTCTTCTGTAAGCCACAGCTGGGAGTGCGCAAACTTGGGCTAACTTACGGTTGTAATGCTCCCGGATCCAATCAACGAGGAGTCGACTCCTACTTGGTCTACGCCGAAGACTCAGGATCTTGAGCACGAGGATGAGAGGGGCTTTGACTTCTTGCTCAGGGGTTTCATTCTTAACAAAGCAACGAGCGATCTTGACTGCCCAGTCCAAGTGTTCCAGCGGTATAAGCTCGGGTCCTCTCATGCCTTCTTTCAATTCTGGAAACAGTGCCCGACGTAGCGCTACACAGCGCTCGTATAGTCCAGTACTCTTCCTGCTCTTGTCAAAGATCTCGAACTCTGGGTATATCCGGAATAGACCCTTGTCCACAAGATCCACTAGCGGAAGGCGGCGCGACGTGACATCCTCGTACCTGATTACCCCGTGTGAGAGGAACTCGTGTGTGAACTTCCTTGGATGCAAACCCGTCCTATCATGATTGCCCCAACCGCTCCAACCCAACACTTCGTAAGCCTTCCACAACGCGGGAGCGTTGAAGAATGAGACAGATCGACCAGCTGTGCTGGTTCTCGTTGTGACAGTCGTAGCTCTCCTCGTATCAACCATAGCAATGTAACACCCAGACTGGTGCTTTCGGTGTCTTCCTAGAGCATGCTCGAACGCGAAGAGAAGTGAGTTTGTCCAGGACAAGACCTCGTCGGCGTTATAGTCCTTCCACAGGAGGTGATTCCCCAACATGTACTTGAATTCGCCAACAGACATGTCATATATTGTGGCGTGACAATCCCGTTCTAGATACTTGTCGGTTGCCGGTTGATACACACTCATAGAACTATACCCCTTAGTGTGCTTTGTGCCCTCTAAAGAGTAGGCGCGGAAGAGGAACATAGGAACGCTTTCCCGAGATGCTAAGTTCAATAATCAATAACGAACCTAATGTGTTCGGTGCTCTAAGGGATCCTTCACCTTCTAGGCCGTTGATCACACTCTGCGAAGGCTTTCCAGTCATTAAACTGTCTTGTCGTAACTAATTGAGCGCTTCGTGGTAACGCTCGTCTCCTCCGCGTCCAATCCTCAAGTCAAACAGGGCGTTACGCGCTGGGTGCTTGTGCACTGGAGGGTCATCCAGCAAAAGCTCTCTTCGTCTTTTCTTCCATTCGAACTCTTCTGTAGCTTCCTCTGTAGAGTGTTGTGAAGCGTCCTCAGGTCTGTTACCGCTGAACTTACGCTTGCGTTTGTGATTGGTCAACAGGTGCTGGGTCCTAGCGACGACGCTGGTGCGCGACTTGTTCACCAATATTGAAGGAATTTCAGCGGTTGCCATCTGTTTGGTCTTTTCGTGGGAAGCGTTGTTCTCCACCGAGATCTGAGACGATGCCGACTCGTACTCTTTTGTGACAGCGTTGGTCTGCTCGTCTGCTTGATTCATGGTGTCTGACATGACGAGTGCAGTGAACAGTGCGGCGGCGCAGAACGGTCGATTGGATGGGACTGCGGTGGAAGATGTGCTAGGTGTGATAACGAAAACTTGGGTTTCCTACGGCGCTCATAAATCTGATTCAGTGAGTGATTCAGGATGAGGATGTAGCAATGCAATGGTTGTTCGACAGGCGAGTTTTTCTTGCGGACGAAGCGAATGATGAAAAGGATTGAGAGGTCGTTGCGACGTTGCGAAGAGATAGAGATAGTAAGGGGACACTAGATGCTATGTGGCCTTGGGCTCACTCTTGAGTCTTGTCAAGTTCAGAAGCTATGAACCGCTGACAACGTTAGCGATTGGATTCGTGTTGTGATAAGGAGATATGAGTGAAGCACTGAGGCTGAGAATTGACTTGACAGGTGAAGGTGAACCTTAGATCAGTGTCTCCTGGAGTAGGATACAATCTGTAGACGAGGTGTCGCTTGTTGTTGTTGTAGTTGTCAAAATCCCCATCTAAGAGGTGAATGTGGGAAGAGAGATCAATGGCTGTTTAGAAACGATCCTGTTGTAGGCATATGTAAAAGCGAAGGGATATCAGGAAGGTTGATATGTACAAGCGAAGGGATATCAGGAAGGTTGAGAGCTGAGACAGTAAGAAGCCGCAGCTTTGTTCTGAAGCAGTGTTTCAGGGGGTTCTCGATCTTCGAGACAATCTCAGTGACAACGAGATTTGCACGGGGTTGATCTGCGATCGGTTTGCGCGGTGAGTGAAGTGAGCGAAGACGATGTTCGGACGAAACAACTGCGGTTCGAGTTGATGTTGTTCAACTCACTCACGATGAGGCGCAAGGCAGCAGTAGCAACTGATGGAGGCACGGAATGGTGAATGTAACAAAGCTTGGTAGCGGAGGTTATAGAGGAACAGTGAGACGCAACTGTTGAGTCAAATCGAATCACTGAGTGTATAAAGGCTCTCGACCGCAGCACATCCGAAGTCCAACAACATCGCAATCGTGAGAGTAGGTACAACGCAACAATGAGACAGAGACCAGTAGACAATGTTGCCAAAGGAGGCGGTCGAGATGGACGTTCTGAAAAAAAAAAGAGTATATTTGGATACCGAAAACGGGCAAGATGATCAAGCTCTCCTAAGACCACGGTGCAAATGAGACTATACGTTGCGATGGATTGGCGCTGTTGAGATACAAGTATTGCTCATTGTACTGTCTCAATACTGTCTCAATAGGGTAATATGATCCACATGTCGTGCAGCGAGCTCAGATACTACCTGTGCATTGATCTCCTGCAAGCTTTGACTGAGGTCTTTGCGAGCGACATCAAAGTCCACCGGCTACAGGGAATAGGTTGAAACCACTGTCAGGAAAGACCATGATGTAGACAAAGCACGTTCGTCTATCTGGACGCCCGTCGCATTTTCAATCGCCCTTGCCTGTCTCAATGCGTTCCATAACTCTTGCGCCGGAGCTGGTTACCACGCCAATGCTATATCAAGCCGGACAGCGAATGCATCACGAACGGTCGTCAGTGCTAAGTCTTGCCTGTGCAAGCAGCTAAGAAGAGGGCAACAGTTCCGCGCGTGTGCGCTTAGATGATAGAGGAAAGGCCACCAGTTGGAGATGTTCCACGGTATCGATGCCAACGTCTGCAGACTCAGTCGTGAGCGCCACTGCAGCGTCTCTGCATGTTTCGTAATCTTCGAGCGAAGGAAGAATTCCATGAACGGGAGAGCGGCTTGTGTCCGACGGGCGGAGGGAGGTTGTCTTCCCACAGCTCATGCGAGACGTGTCGTTCCTTTGACGACGGGCACACGATACAAAGTTGCGGAGAGATCGGCGCCCGCGATCCCAGCGCCACGCGACGATCAGATTCACAGATCTCAACGCCACGATTTGGCCTCTGTGTGTTGGGTATGGAGCCGGGCAGGCCAGGCGGGCCACAAGAACAGGCGCTCTGGGGCTTCCTCTGCTCTGTCCAGTTCCTCAGCTGCTGCTTGCCCCGAACAGCATCTGACGGGCTACTGGATCGCGCTTTTGCTACCCCAGAACTACCGAGGGCACCGCATGGCAGAGCATCTGGCACTCTGAAACTTCTGAGGCGGCTCGGCGCCTCCCAGGGTCATGACATCATCAATCATCCAGGTGCCTTAGCCTACCGCAACATATCGACGTCGTTTCTGCTCGTCCATACCTTACATGTCTAATTCTTTGCTGTACATATCTGCATCTCTATTCTTATACCTTGTCTCGAACCGCCATACCCAATGCCCGCCCGTCGACTGTCGCGCAGACCAACAGCGTTGACCGTCCTCGACTGCGCCCCTAAATCGTATAGCCAATGACTGACGCGCCACTACCCCATGGTCTTATTCACAGTACAGGAGATCTCTCAAGCCAAAGACCACTGGCAGAAGCCATGGCTGAGCGGGACGAAGATGAGGATGACTCGTCTGCTGTGCCGCCGCCGATCGGCGATGGCGTGTCCCTAGCCGAAGAGATTGATCATATCAAGAATCTAGTTAGCTTGTCTTATTCCGGGAAATTTGAAGGCTTCAGCCATCAAGTATTTAGACGCGCATTTCAGGTGAACATTAGTCAGTCCCAGATATTCCACGAGCTCGACCAGCTCAAGGAGAGGATCAATGGGTCGCTTGGCCTCCGCTCAGAAATCACCGACCAGAAACAGGTTGCCCAAGAGGTGCGGTCCAGAGAAGTTGAAGTGTTTGAGGAAAGAATAGGGGCGCTCAAGAAGGAAAACGATGAATCGCTCACCGCTCTGGACGACGCTAATTTGACAGACGAGAGAGACATTTTACTAAAATCTACCAGGAAAACCCATGACGAGCTGGAGAAGTGTAGAGCACACACTAAGCAGCTATCCACTTCGTTGCACGAGGCTAGTTCCAGGGTCGATCATGCCACAGTAGAGAGGCAAGCCGCAGCCACTGCGGTGGAAGACTCGCGGAAGCAGATCATCAAACTGGAAGGGCTCTACGCTCGGGCTTCGTCTTCACTGACTGACGCTCAGCGGGAAACTGAAGAGTTGAGGGCATCGCAAAGCCAGTTGTCAGACTCACTTGACAATGCCAAGGCACGGATCAAGCAACTGGAGGTATGGGACGAAGAGTCTTCGTTCACCATAGCGAACCTGGAACAGCTTGGAGAGGAGACATCCCAATCTCTCAAGGCAGCAAATGACCAGGTGATTACGCTTCAAGAAGAGTATCGCAAGGTCACTGAGCTACTTCAGCATTCCAAGGAAGACTATGCGTCCCTTCAGCAGGCAACATCTGACGAAATCTCCGGACTGAAGCGTTTCAACGAGGAAGCTTGCGCAATCTCCGGGCATGCTGAAGAGGAGATCGTAAAACTACAGGAGCAAGTGCGAGACACGTACTTGTTCGCGCAGCAATCTAAGGAAGAATCCGAGGCCGAACTGCGTCGCGCCCAGGATGAGATTTCACGGCTCACGGAACTCCGTGATGAACGTTCAAGGGAACTAGATGAGATCAAAAGCCTTGTGGAGCGACTGGAGCGAGAGAAGGCAGATGCAGCTCGACTTCACCAAGACTCCATGCAGAAGCTCATCCTTGAGAAGCGAGATGTCGAGGCATCTCTTCATGAGAAGGAAAGAGAGACGCAAGAAGCCAGAGAAGAGATGGACAAGGTTCTCGTTCGAAGCACTACTGAGCTAGCCGCGAAAGACCAGACATTACGTGAAGCTGAAGACCATCACTCTGTCGCTTTGGCCGAAGTGACTGAGCAACTGCGAGTCAAGGAGGACGAAATCAAGACACTCGGTGAGCAGAACGTTCATGGGCTGAACGAAAAGGAGCAGCAACTACGAGATGCAGAAAACCG
>NAJN01000647.1:0-19321 GCA_005059845.1 Cryomyces minteri | reverse complement strand
TACCGACCGGCTCCATGATGAGGAGGCTGGTAGCGATGAAGCTATTTCATACTGGCTATCCCGCTACGATTCGCAAAGAGATCTCGCTCGCTTCGCTCTAGATCTTTTCGCGATCATGCCTATGTCAGACGAGTGCGAACGCCTTTTTAGTAGCGCCAAGCTTACTATAGTTGATCGCCGCGGCAGGCTAAAGGCAGATATTATAGAGGCGTGTGAATGTCTCCGGGCCTGGTATGGACGGCCTAAGGTAGAAGATAGCGGTAATGGAGACGATAGCGAGAGTGACAGCGATGAGGTCGATAGCTAGTAATAATATAATACACTCTCTTTCTTGCTTCTACTACCTTTGTCTTATTCTTGGCGGTCTTGCTGGTCTTACCGGTAAGACCAGACCGGTTATTATGTAAGCAGCTGGTTTGGTATGGTTTGACCTCCAGACCAGACCATACCGGACCATTCCGATCACTGGAGCCAACCATGTCCACATCATTGTGTTCGGCGACCAGCTGACTGAACAGATGCTCCCGATAGCCGTTCCCGTCGCTGCTGAGATATCCAAAAGTGATAGAATCTAATAGGAGAAACTGTGAGTTGCCGTGCCCAGTGTGGTCAACAGTCCGTCCAATCCGGATTGATTCAGGATCTACGCCGGGCGTGATGGATCCCACGCACGGAAATCAGGCGAAAGTCCAAACTACCTCAGTACAACCCGTCACGCCCGGCGTAGATCCTGAATCAATCCGGATTGGACGGACTGTTGACCACACTGGCCGTGCGTGCCTCAGATCGTTAGTGGCCAACTCACCGCCGAGAGGCATGATCCTCAAGAACTTCTTGTGCAATGCATCACGAGTCGTCAGACGCGACCTCGACGTGGTTTTGATGTCGTATCGTGGAGAAGCCCAGGTAAGGGAGAGGAGCAGTAGCAGTGGGAGTACAAGTCGTTGGAGCATTTGGATCGCGAGTGCACGTACAAGTATAACCAACGTGGTGTCGTGAGACGAATCTGAAGGAAGAGGGCAAGAGGAATTAAACGTAGGGCAAGACAGACGAAATGACAGTGTTCTTGTAGAAAGTGTTTAATCGGTGTCCCTTGTTCAATGCTACTGTATGGCGCTCCTTAATCATCCGTTATAGCCGCTCACAAATGCAATTGGAGCTGGATCTGCATTGCTTACTGTATAGACGGGGGACAAGGGTACATTAGTAGACGTCGAAGGAGCCGGGAAGCGTTAGACCTTCAGACACTCAGCAGGGAGTGTTGCACGTTGATGCAGCATTGCCCAAGTGTGACATAGTACTGCGCGTGATCGTTGTTCAGAATGTCTGCCCCGGATGTAAGCACAAAACTCGCTGAAGGCGTTCTGTCCGCTTTCGTGCAGCACTGTCTGAAGTCATCACTGAGGTGGATGGTGGGCACTGTAATTCTCCGGCATGCTACAAAGACACTGCTGTACGACCAGCGATCCACGGTTGTTACCTTGCGCGCCCTTCAAACGAATCAGGCTTTTTGATGACAGAAAGTTCTTACTTGAACGCCAAAAATCAACGTTTGGTATCTTCCCGAAGGTCAGACACGCACAGCAAGATGCGTGCCATTGCAGAGTTGGCAAGCATCGTTTTGATCAGAGGTCGATCTTCAATTGGACCTTCACCGTTCGCACGCTCAGAAGCATCTGGCTTCAGTCGCTTGATATTACCATTGAACACCTCGTTGAAGATTGCTAGACGGCTCTCGTCAATGACATACATGCGGAGGTTTCTGAAGAACATCCGGTCCTGCGGATCCATCAGGTACGTTTGACAGTAAGTTACGAACCTCCCGACTTCTGCTGTGATGCTGTGCGATAACTCAGTTGAAGGCAAAGCCCGAGCAAGTAAGACAAGCGCTTCAGCAAGGTGCTGAGCAAAAAACGTGCTGTCCCACCACTGGCGATTTCCAGAGTCAGGTGTGTTCTGGTCGTATAGCGCTAGATTTCTGTTGATAGCTGCAAGTGCCATCTTCTTCGCAGTCTCCAGGTACGCAGTTGAGCCTGACAGCTGAGACCACAGCAAGAGCGCCTCAATGGCGAAGCCTGTATTGTACGTCCATTTGACCATGTCAGGTTTCCAAGTGGGCTCTCCGTGTTCAGCATCTCGCTTTATCGCATCGATGACTAGCCCGTCGTTCTGATCCACAAGGTGCTCTAGCGAGAAGTCGATACAGCTTTTGGCCAGCTCCATACAATGGTTCCTTTCGACCCCATGTAAGGCCAGGCGGCAGGCCATGACGGCCACTGACAACGTAGAGCAGGCATGTCGGGAGTTTGGCTGGTCAACATGCCACTCCACTCCTCCAGGGTCTTGATCTCGATGCCAGCCCCGAGATACCAGTCGGGTCGCTATCCCGGCAGCACGACGCAGGTATTTCTTGTCCTCCGTTGCCTCATAGGCGGTGATCAAAGCATTCGCGCAGTGAGCATTATCATCATAGTAGATATCTCGATTACCATTGAACATGATCCACGCGCAATACCCATTCTCTTCGGGGTTCCAGTGTCTCTCCATGGCGTTGTAGGCGAGCTCAAGTTGGTGTTTGTCCAGATGACTGCTTGTGCGCTTGGCACAGTCGGCGGTCATCCAGAATGCGATGGCCACAGGCCATACAAGGTATCCGTGAGTTGCGTTGACGGTTCCTGGCTCGTCGGCGGGCGAGCAGAACTGGCGAAGCTGTGAGTCGTAGAAATATTGAAAGGTTCGCCGTGAGTGCTCGATGCCAGCTCGCAGGGTTGCATCACCGTCGTCTTCAGGATCGGATTCTGGCTGGCCGACCGGTTTTCGCTGTGCGCATTCTGCAGGTCTCGAGAACAGGTGGTCTTCTGAACGAGCGAACACAGTCATGCTCATCCGTGATCACTCTTGGCTGTGCGCGGTCCGCCAGACTGCCAGTGTCGGTCTGGCGAAGTTGAAGGAGGCCGGCCCCGATCCTGGACAACTCAAGGGTACATGGCCTCGTTGGCGGTGGTCTAACTCACCCGATGAACAACAGACGGTTTAAAACAACAATGACCCCTAGCCTGCTTTTGTCATTGGTTTTGTCTATTCCGATTCTTTCGAGGAGCATACCCGGGATGAGGATCTCCATAGGTAGAGATATCTGGGGTCGGGTCCCCACACTGACGCTTCATGGCCCATCCGCCTCCTGGGTGCCAGACCACGTAACCGCGAATCCTCCAAGACAAGTCAGCACTACTATGCTTGCGCATACATAAGGTAAGCTTTTAGTACGATGGCTGGAACCTGAACATACAAAGCTCGTCTCTCCCTCTTCACACTCCGTCCCTTGAGCCGTGTAAGGTCGTTGTACGCATCACGAGCGCCTTCTCGCTTCGTGATCACTGCTCAGAGACTACGCGTGTGTTGGTACTGGTTCCACAGGGTTGTGCAATGGGTTCTCACGGTGTCGAGTCTTCTATACCTAAGTCCTTAGCGTCTTCACGAAACCCAACCTATCTTCCATCTCGCTACGATATCCGCAAGCTCAAAAAAGACCACATCGATTGGGCGAAAGCAATTGTCATGCACAGTAATACGTTCTACTCACCAGTCTGGTCAGTGATTTATCCAGCACAGAAGATGCATCGTCTGCGCCGAGGTATGGAAGCTGGGACCTACATTATTGAGCATCAAATCAACTCTGGCATGTCGTTCGGCGTATTCGACAACGACTACAAGTACAAGCGACCCGAATCGGCAGCAACGGAGGGGAGACTGTACTAGAACGAGACTGCGGAGCCCGATGCGGATGCAGACGAACTGCTGTCGCAGATGGACTTCCCACTCGTTTCCGTAGCGCTGGCTTACGACCAAAATGACCCACTCGACATGGCGAAAGTCATGCCGCTCGTCGAAGTGCTACCTCTGTTCGGAACGTTCTACCATGTCATCGAAGTTCTCGACAAGCGCGACCCGACCTCCTGGAAAGCGACTGGCCCACAGCAAGTGCTGATGCGAAATGCAACCTCCACACGGCACGATTACGAAGGCGAGGGATTGATGAAAAAACTAGCGCAGTTTCTGATGAGGGAGGCGAAGCTCGAGGGATATAGGGGCATCCAGATCGAGTGCCTCCACGATGCTGTGACGCACACTTGGTGCCATCCGCCTCAGCCATTCAAGGGAGAGCTCATAGCCGAAGTGGACATGGAGACTTACGAAGAGGAAGCTGAAGATGGGAAGAGAGTCAGAGTCTTTGCCCCGGCGAAGCAAAGGGGCACCAAGGTGTTCGTTACCTTGTGAAGCATCCACAGAGTTTCGCACACGAGCGACTGGTGGGATGACAAATCCTGTGCCCTGTGTTTGGAGTTCTCCATTGCGATATTGATGTGAGACACTCTCTGTGCAAGAATAGGATCTAAGGTCCTTCTGACCGCTAGCTGTAGAAAGGCCGCTCTTTGTGCTATCTCTACAGAAACCATCGCTGACCACGGAAGGGTCGATCACATCATCCTGTAGATGATTGGGCATGTTTGCCCTGTGCAAGCCTATCTTCCTACGGTTCACTGGTAAAGCAACCCTCATTTTCAACGTCCACTCTCATTGCCTGACAAGGCGTCCAACGAGCTGCACCGCAGTGTCGCTTCCATCGACGAGTCCACGCTGTCCTGCATTGGTGCTGACTGGAGCTGACCCGATCGACCAATAGAACATTTTCCGGGAACTCTAAGTTACAGAGAGATCTTGAGTTCCTTGCGATAGTAAAAACGATGCGAGTACTCCGAGATAGCAAAGCAACTCGACTGCTTCCTGGCGATGAAACAGCTTCCTTTACCTTTCGTTCCCGCCAATTCTGATATGTCTAGCCGGTCTGGTTCCGTTCGTTAACGCGTCTCAACTCTCCACTAGGCACTGCCGCTGCTTCCCTGGCGACAATTGCTGGCTGTCTCCAGATGTTTAGGCAGGATTCAACACTACGATAGGCGGCAAGCTGGTTGCTACTGTTCCCTCACTACTTCTTGTCACGAGGCAAAACACAATGCAAAAGAATGCAAGATTCTCCGTCGAAGCTGGCTGGATCCACAAACACGGTACACCCCTGAAAGACACCACGCCGCAGTGGAGGTACTCGTATGGCCAGTCGTAAACTCCTCGTCCTCGATCATGGCACCCTTCTTTGCCAATTCAGAATTGCGATTCTTTCCAATCGGGACCCGCTCAATGTGTTCTCGGCACGTATGTGCAGTATGCTGTGGATGTGAGCCATTCTACAGACGCCATGAAAGCCCTCGACTTTGCGGACAAGCAAAACATCGGAATTGTCATCCGCAACACAGGGCATGAGTAAAACGGTATTTCGTCCCCTTTTGTGCTATGCCTGCTGAGTCAAATTATTTGAGACGGGAAATCCACTGGTGCAGGTTCCGTTTGAGCATACCACATCCCTTAGATGATCAGAGCGACCAGTCTGAAGTGCAAGCCCAGCGGTTTTGTCTTTGGTCTATGTGTCTTTTCCTCTTCTACTCTATCCATCACATCTGCGACATGTCAGTCGCAAGCCCGAGCCGTAGGACTGCATCGACAGTGGCCTTTCCAAAAACTTGATACTTCAACTAGATTCTGCAGCAATGTACGCATCCCAAGCATCCGCTGCTACATTTTCTGCATCGTAGCCATAACACCACCATTGCGTGGTAGGGTCACTCCACTGGTTGGGACTTTCTATGAAGTGACGTCCTTCTACTTCAGCACGCATCCCAGCGTCTCGAAGCTGCTGCTCGGGCCCGTCTGTATAATGCCAGATTTTTCCATTCACAAGACTGGCTTCCTGCATCTGACCAGATCGCAGGATGCGTACCCGTTCGAACACACCAAGTGCGGCCTCTATTTGGTCTTTAGAGTCTATCTTGGAGAGTACCTCTGCTAGGGCAGCGCCATCTTCCACAGCCATTGCAGCACCTTCTCTAAGTATAAATATTCATGGTACTCCTGATCACTGCGAAAGTTTTCACTTGCCTTGTGACATGTACGGCACCATCGCATGTGCTGCATCACCAAGGATGAGAAACTTGCCAGAGGGATCTACCCAGCGCTCAAGCGGCTGGCCGCTTAGCAACGGCCATTTCAAGGTGCTGTCGATCATGCCAATGATCTTCCTCAAGCTGGTCAAGTTAGCAGACAACGAGATTTTAGTAAGAGGCGCTGGTCGAACCGTGGATCCCAGCCGCTAAACTGCTGCTGCATGTCGTTCACTGCTGTCTCTTGTTCCCACGTACTTGGATCGGAGTCCTCAGGGTGCGAGAGCACCATATTGAAGGACTTTCCTGCAGCAATCGTATAGGTCATAACATGGCGCATATCGCCAATCCTCCATCCACGTGTCAGTCAAATACTTGACAGCCGTCTCGCCTACAAGGCCTTACCAAAGGTTGATTCCCGGCTTCTCCACAAGCCATGAGAGATCTGGATCTGCTCTCATTCTGTCAACGTCTACAGTCGCGCGATAAGCGGCGAATCCAGTCATCTTTGGAGGTCGATCGTGATCTCCAAGCACAAGGGCGCGCGCTGCTGACCTGACTCCTTTTCACCGTTAGCAAGAATGCCTTGTCATTGTATCAGTACAGCGGCAACAGACCATCGGCGGCTATGACAAGGTCTGCCGTGTGTGTAGTCCCATCTTCCAAGATTAGAGAAGGAGTTCGAGGAATGTAGTCCTTCACCTTTGAACCCACCCTGACTCTGACGCCCAGCTTCAAAGCAAGCCTGTACAGCGCATCTAGAAAGTGGGCCCGGTGAATAACGTAGTAGGGTGCGTTGAAGCTTTCTCGAAACTCTGGCACTAATCGAGTGTAGCCGATAACATCACCGCTTTGCCAGCGCCTGAAGTTTATGCAGGAGGGCTCAACGACCCTGTCTCCAAGGAAAGGCCCCAATCCCCATTTTAGTAGCAGTCGACTCGAATTGGACGGCACTTGAATACCCGCACCAACCTTCTTCATAATCAGCAATGGCATATAAGATGTGCGACTTTACGAGACCGCATTGCGTACCTCGCCGAGCTTCTGAACTTGCTCAAATACCGTCACCGAGTGCCCCCTTCGTGCCAGAGCGATGGCAGTAGCAAGGCCTCCAAGCCCGGCGCCGGAAATGATGATATCTAGCGGTAACTTTGCACTCTCAACGCTGGAGTCGGTAGAAGAACGCTTCAGGCCTTCGAGGAATCGCAGACTGCGAGTTGGGTATGTAGGAGCCTGACCATAGAGGACGTGTTAACGCCAGCGTAGATTGCGGAGTACTAGGAGGCGCGTTACCTTCGCATGCACCCGTCCTGTAGCTGTACTCGAAGTGGCACCGTTCATCTTGCTCGCCTGTATCTCCAGGGGTTAAAGATTTGCTCGCAGCTGTCCTTGATTCGTGAAGTTTCTTTGCATGCTGGGCTGCTCCTCCTCGGGTGGCATCTATTTCACTTCAACTAAGCTAAGACGTGCCTACACAGCATCAGTAGGTGGGACACTACCAGGTACCGACATAGCCCGTGGCAGGGAGAGCCGCAACATGGGGCCGATGTACCCCTGCACCTCGCCCCACCTTGTGTCCCACATGCCTTGCTGTACTCCGCATACCCCGGATTAAAATAGACACCGCCGAGAGCAGAGCACTCGGTCAGTAATATAAGTTGAAGATCACTGGACTGAGCTTACATCAACTTGCGATACACATTTACCGTTTCGCGGTTTCGAATACATCGAGGCCGTTCGAGCCACCGCTACATCTGTTGAGAGCACACTCGCCACGCTTTCGGACCAATATGTCCACAGCCCAAACAAAGACGTCTGTCACAAATGGCATCAAAGGCACGACCGACTCGGCGGAGCAGCTGATCGCAGAGCTCGATGCTACCAACACATTGCCGCTTTGGATGCAGATGACAAAGCTCAACCCTCCGTCTCCTAATCCGACGTGCATTCCTTACGTTTGGAGTTATGATTACATCAAACCGTATCTGCTTCGAGCCGGAGACCTCATCAGTGAGAAGCAGGCGGAACGAAGAGTGTTGATGCTTATCAACCCAGCACGGGGTAAGCTAAGCATGCGATATTGGAACTCGACTGAAAAAAAGCACTCGAATAACAGAAGTCAGAGGCGCCCTACACAACGGACACGGTGTATGCTGGTCTGCAACTGGTGATGCCGAATGAGACAGCCCCTGCTCATCGTCACGTGGCGTTCGCTATGCGATTCATCATTGAAGGACAAGGTGGGTTCACTGCTGTCCACGGACGCAGGATCGCTATGCAACGCGGCGATGTCATCCTCACGCCCACATGGAACTATCATGATCATGGGAAGGATGGCTCAGGTCCCATGATCTGGTTGGATGGACTTGACCTGCCATTGTTTCGTCATTTCCCAGTCCATTTCGTGCAACACTACACCCAGACCCGTTACCCTGCCGAAGATGTTGATACCAGTGCCTCCCCGATCGTGTTCCCTTGGGCAAAGATGCAAGCCCAACTTGATGCTGCGGAAGGGAGCTGGGTATCAAGGCCATATAAGAAAGCTGACGGCCGAGATGGTAAGCCTAACCGATGACCGCCAACGGTGCTGCAAGAGAATACTGATGGCCACGTAGTAAGCTTGACCCTTGGTGGCTCTGCTGAGCGGCTCAACAAAGGTACCTCGTCTCCATCCGTCCGAGAGACCGCATCGTCTGTCTATCACGTCATCTCTGGGCGTGGTTACTCGGAGATCGAGGGCAAGAAATATGAGTGGAAACAAGGCGACACTTTCTGCGTTCCATCTTGGCACAAGTATCAACACTTCACCGATGGTTCGGAAACGGTTTATTTGTACCGCTTTGATGACAAGCCGATGTTGAAATCGCTAGGGTTCTATCGGGTGGAAGGGGAGGACATTGAGTCCCTAGTATCAGAGTAGATCATGTTCCCCTTTGCAGGCGCACAGACAAGGAAACTTGGGACTGTCTGGACGTCGGATATCAAATTATCTGGAACCCGAAGTTATTGAACAGGGAGTACGCTGGAAATGTCCATTGATGTAGAAGTAATGGAGTGTCTGAAATACGCGTGGAAAAGGGAAAGCGGATACCTTCACTGTGTGAAAAGTGACTGTACACATGATGGACAGTACCTATTGCGACTTGAACTACTTGGGTCCTTGAGATCAAAGTCTGTTGTACTCAAATCTCGTACTATTGACACTGGACTATGTTTTTATGGCAAGGGTTGATAGGAGAAGGCTAGCTTCGCTTTCGGGTTTGCTATTTCCGCACCCTCCACGACATGACAGAATCGTGAGCAGGACGTCTTTGCACAAGTTCCTTAATCACACGGGTTACAAACATCTCAATCGCCATCATGAAGGTAGCATGGAGCCGGTTGATTCGATTTGTGGCCACGGATGGCAGGACCCTTCGCGGCGAGCCCATCATGCCATCTGCTGACTTCGACCTTGGTTTCGTCACCGAGAGCGACAAGCTGCAAGCGAAGGTCATTGTAGGCGATGATCTGTACGACACTACAGGGAAGACGAAGGTCACCGATGAGGTAGTCACGGTCAAGAGACTTCTCGGCCCATTGACCAAGGAGGATGTGCCCATCCTTCGATGCGTGGGTCTCAACTACGCAAAACACAGTTGGTGCTCTGCGAAGTCTCAGAGTACCTGGTAGCTGATGTATCTTTGCACGTCTGCAGTCAGAGAAGCTGGTCGTCAGCCGCCACCATTCCCGTCAATCTTCTTCAAACCGACTACTACGGTACACGACCATGATGTGCCTGTAGTCATCCCGAAGATTGCACAAGATGACCAAGCAGACTATGAGGGCGAGTTTGTTTGTGGTCTCGGTTCCTTACGAGAGTCGTCCGGAACTGATGTCCCTGCAGTGTATAGTAATAGGGCGTGATGCAAAAGATGTATCAGAGAGCGAAGCCCTCGACTACGTCGCTGCCTATACTGCCGGCAACGACGTCTCTTCACGGAAACTGCAGCGAGACCCAGCATACGCAGGTAAAGTCCCACAGTGGGGGTTCTCGAAAGGATTTGACACGTTTGCGCCCCTGGGCCCTTGCCTTGTCGCCAGTGACCTGATCGATGATCCAAGCAAGCTGCACTTGAAGACGATAGTGGATGGGGAGACCCGACAGAGCGAGGGGGTGTCCGACCTGCTGTTCGATTCCAAGAACTTGATATCGCGTCTTTCTCAGGGCACGACTCTTCAGAAGGGCAGTATCATCATGACGGGTACTCCTGGAGGTGAGCATTACTACAATTATCAAGACACGATCGTATTAATGACTACTGACTACTGGCTGCTGATATCAGGTGTCGGTTTTGGTTTGAACCCACCCAAGTACCTAGTGCCAGGAACACAGATACACGTGTCTATTACGAAGATCGGTACGCTGCGCAATGGGGTTGTGTTCGCATGATGCATCATGCCATGTGGACGTCTCTGCTGCATGCTGTTTATAGAATGTTGCAATTTCTTGTAGCTTTGTATGAATAGAATCGATATCCCTTATCTTACTAAAATTCACGGAGAGGTGTGTATCATAGAGCTTCTCTATGAGCGCGACCGTGTGCACAATCTTCCCCAGTTTCTGAAATTCCGACTGCTCTTGCAAAGAAAGCAGGAATATGGCAGCGGATACTGAATAGACGTTCGGTGCTGTCACGCTTGAAGCGGCATTGGATCATCACTGTTCCCGCTCCCACTTCATGCCAGGTGGATCCTAGGTTTCGCCGTCCGACAACGAATCTTGGATCAAGATTTGCCATGTGTACTAGTTGCTGCTTCTAGGGTACCTTACCTGTAATCCAACTGCCTGGAACCTGGAGGCTACCAAGTGCAAGATACGAACATTCGGCGCAACAGATCGGCGTAACACCTGATTGACTCCCGCCCTGCCACGTCCAATCGTCAATCATGTATATCGACTACTACGATGACACCGCGACGTGCTCCTGCATCTCACTCAGCATGGGCCACACGAACGGCACCGGCGCTCAACATCTGTCGCAGTGTCACCCGCGATGCCCAACGACCACCGCAGCATTGAGCTCACTTCAGCAATATCCGGACGACCCCTGGCGGAGCTCTTCGCTGACTGCAGCACACATGCGGCTCAGTCAGTCGACACGGCAGAACGTGAAAGAATACAAGTGAGCGTCGCTATGGTCTCCATTTGTGGGACTGAGCGCCATCTCATAGGGATATGATGTTTTGGTGGGCATATATGCCCCTTGACTGGGTATGCACAAAATGCTAGAATACTGACGTCTGCCTCCCCTGATCAAGAAACTGGTGCCGGTCTTCTCTCCTTGCCCAAGCCCCACCAACATTTTGGTTACCTATGTAAGGACTCATATGTTCTGCAAGCCAAGTGGCAGGTGGCAGTCAGCAAGGGTGTCTGTTGAGCAGTCCGACAACTGGCTGATTTAGGCGCTTGGTATCAAAAGGTTACGCGTGAACGCTCAAGAGTCAGACCCCGGACACAAGACGTTCAGGGATGCCAACGGTGTCAGACACAATGTTTCACGGCAACGTTTCTGCTGCGCGACCGACATAACTACAGGCTCTGCCTACACAACGAACATCAGGTTACCGCATGTATTCCTGTCCCGTTCTCGGGGCACCCCGGCGAATACCATGGACTTCTGTAACTAGTATGTCGATCAACGTTCTCCACAAGGGCTGACCCCTGGAATACGCCACGTCGCATGGCCTGTATGAGCAAGTGCGAAACGCATAATGGCACGAATGCGCATAACTCCATGTCCATTCCTGGCCAAGTCCCAGACTCAAACCCGGGACAGTTCCGTGCCACTGATGTTCCGCTGATGGACGACAGCTTCAACGTCGTTGCCTGCAGAGCGGAAGTCAGCGGTGTTACTGGAAGAAATTACCGGATCTCTACTATTTAGGCTTCGCTGCTCTCGTCGGCATCCTTGCCATATCCCAATCAGACCAAGAATGAGCATTACAACGCCAAAGGCGAGCCCAATCATGAACTCGGGTGATAAATTGACGGGTGCCATTGCGGCACTGTTGGGTTGGACGGTTCGCTCGGCGGCACACTTATGAGTGATGAGTGTCGATCTCGAATGGGAGTCGCGTGGGACAATCTCAATATGGCTCATTCTTCACCTGGTTGGTGAGAATACAATATCACAGAAGGAAATCAGCATGGCTTTATAGACGGTAGGAGCTTTCTTGCCAAACAAAACCTCCGCAGCTTGCACACGCGGTTGTGGACCATGGTAGTTTTGCTTGAGCAGAACTACCATCGCGTACCTGGCCAAAGTCAGAGAAAAGACCTTGCTATCGGCGGTAGTCCTGCCTTGAACGAAACTACCCCATGTTGCGATCATGGGGTATAAAGACGCCGATGCTCGGTACTCATGGGGTTTGCAACTGCTACTGATAGAAGACGTGCAGGGAGGTAGTTTTGTACTCTAGTCTGTTAATGTACAGGGGGTTACATGAGCGCTTCGTTCGCCCTGCTTTCTCACGCGGCAATCCCAATGCCGACTGCGCTGTCGTTCTGCAATTTACACGCAAACATCGCCGTGTAACCCTCTGTACTGCCTACACCAGGGGTGTCGCGGGTATGCACTGAGATGTCATCGAGGCAGCTTAGCGAGAACGATCTCAAACAGGGAGCAGGGATTAGTGCTGGAGCTAACTTATGGTGCTTCAAGGTACAGTGAGGTAGCTTCCCTTTCATCAACATTCCTCTCATAATATCTGGAGATGAAAAACTGTCTCAACTGTCCAGATTTCCTATTTCAACTATCGTAAGAAGCCATGATGCGCGATCAACCCAGCAAGCGAGCGTTGAGGATACGAAACGATGAGTCGATAGCAAGGCTTGTGTGGCTTGGTCATGAGAAGCCATGCATGGTATGGTAGTTTTGCGACTCAGCCTCACAGCAAGGTGGGTAGTTTTGAACGGGCGTCCCCCAGCCAGCGGTGACCTGCTTGAGTCTGATTTCAGACTGATAAACGATGCTTCGTCCCCCAATCTTCTTGATGTCTTGACAACACCTGCGCGGTCGCTCAGCTCTTGAGATATTTCATCACACCAACCTCACACTATGCCACCAATTCGAACTGCTACTGAGAAGGATCACGAATCCACGATACCAGCAGTCAAGCACAGCAAGGAAGAATGGGACTCCCACAGAGAGACGATAACGGCACTATACCTCGTAAACGACAAGGGGCTCAAGGAGGTTCAGGATATCATGTACACCCAGCATGGTTTTCCTGCGACGTCAGTACTCCAAATGCTATTCACTACGCGGCATCGATCACTCGTCGAGCTGTGTGGCTGATTTGCGGCAGCGAACGCCAATACCTCCGCAAGATCAACGAGTGGAACATCACAAAAAATATAAAAGATGCAGACATGAGAATCATATATCGGAAATTTCTGATGAGGAGAATAGAGGGTAAAGACACCAAGTTCGTCGTACATGGTCGGGAAGTCGATATACGCAAGATGCATCGCTTTGTCCAGAGAAAGGGGATCTCCGCAGCGGATCTCAGCGAACTCCCGACACATGGTACGTCGGCACTACCTGGTCGTTTGCTGATGCCTACTTAATATCTCGTGAGCAGCTACTCCAGTGTATATCTTAGGGATTACCCCCACCCCACGAGAGCACAGAGACGACTGGTTCAGAGAGCTCCGGAACCGACAAGATAGTGAACGTCTCTTGCAGTTGAGAGAACTGCGTCCACTGCTGGCCTTTGATCGTTCTCTGATACTTGGCCCCAACGATCGAGTACCGCAGGAGTTGCCCGGATGGGATTCCGCAGATGAACTCTCTACACTAAAGGAATTTTCTCCGGGATGGGATCTCGATTATCGCCAAGAACTTATGACTCGTATTCAAAGGTTGGCGAAGTCTTTGGATACTGAGGAAATGGCAAGCGAACTGGGACGATTCTTGTACGAAGCTCTTAAGATACTGCTCCCGCCTGGCTATGTCATCCACGGACCAGAAGTGTTCATTGCTCAAGCCTCGTCTACCGGCTGTGGAAGGCTAGGTGGGATCTGGGGTCGCTGCTCTGATGGTTGCATTGTCGATCCTACTGTGAGCAGCCCTACGATTATGCTGTTCTGCTCGGGGCACGTCCCACAAATCCCACTGTCCCAGGACATGTGGTGGGCACCACAAGATGCTGACACGGTTGAAACTTTTCCAACGGTGTCTGACGAAACGAAAACCACCTGGGTAGACTGGTGGTGGCTGCATTCACAACATATGGGTGTAGGAAAATCGGTGACATCGAAGTAGAATAGGGTACCATCTCCCCTATCCCCTTCTCCACCCTCCCACCTCTCCTCCGCCCTTCGTCCCTTTCCCCTCCATCTACTCTGCCTTCGTCCCTCCCCTGTTCTCTCTTCACTCACCCAACCCCAGCAACTGGACGGGATTCATCGTTAGGGGAGAAGGTGTGGTTCTGGACGACGACTGGACTCTCTCCTCCTCCACCTGTTCCCTGGAGTCATGTATACCCCTTTCTCTTCTGCTTCCCTCTCCTTCCCTTCCAACTCATCTAAGCTGAACCCCAGCGAACAGTCCCTCTCAGTTGACGCGGCTGCAATATTAGAGGTAGCTTCACAGGTCCCGAGACCGGTGGATCGAGGATCGCAGACGTGACAGCGAATACACAGCGAAGGACGCTTGGCTGCACAGCAAAAGAAGGGAGGCTGAGATGTTTACAGACCAGACCAGGTCCTAGAGATATCGGAGGACAGCTCTCCTTCTTGTCAGTGCAACATTCTTATGAATGCAACCTGCTTGTAAATGGAATGACTCAACAACGCGTGGTTGCGTCATCAACTTGAAAGTTGTACACGTCACTTTGCAGGAGTGAGATATTGTAATCTTACGTCGCCGTCGCGTTGTCGCAGACCAAAGAATGCAGTAGGCGGTCCGCTGACACTTCTGCAACCAGGCCTGAGGTATGGAGGCTATGGCCTGGTGTACGCAGGAGATGAGAGAGGAGATGGGGAGATGCTGATCTGTGTGTCCTCTGCCTCCTCCTCGTGCTCTTCGCTTCTCTTACAAGATTCTCGCCTCTGTTATCCGCCTGGTGCATGCACCAGTAGTCGGCGACGGGGGCTCTAGAAACACATGTAAGGAGTTCCACTTCGCGTTCTTCAAGGAACCTACCCCTACAGCCCTTTGGTCCTGACAGCAGGCAAGCAACAGCAGGCGTCATCCCTCCCCCCACTCCTGTCCTCCTGCTTTACCACCTTCCCTTTGCCTTCCCTTAATCCATCCACTACCTCCACACCCTCCCCCACCTCTCTCCTATCCCACCCGTCCACCTCCCCACCTCCGCCGTGAGAGCCCACCTCTCCACTTCCCTTCTCCTCACTATTGCCTTGCCCGATCCCGTCCAGACTTCCACAACTCGTATGACGCGCGGCATTTTCGCCACCCGTCGCCCGCCGACCCACCGTCGCGGCAGTCCAGCCGACGTCACACCCGCTTCTGCGGCGCGTCCTCGCTCGAGATCCATGCACCGTCTCTGCCGTGGAGCGGTTCGAGCCGCGTGGTTGGAAGGGATGGCTAGCAGGAGGTGTGGGGGTGGTCGCTCGAGCATTCACAGCTACCGCGCCTGATGCGAGTTGTGTTGGCGGGAGTGATGCGGGAGGTAGACACGTCGACTGCGACGTCGTTGCGTAGGCAAGTCGAGGTGCGTCCACTGGCAGGCGGAGGAGTGGCGCGGGTCACGCGTGCAAGCTGTTCCAGGCTACGTTCTGCGAATAGCTCATATTGTTTGGAGTTTGCGTCGTGCGTGGCCCTCTGCACGCCCCCTCCGACAGCTCGTCCGTCCGCTTGTTGAGCGAGCAGCTCATGCCTCCGCCCCTCCTACTCCACCCCCTTTTCCATCGACCCCAGACGGCCCTACGCCCCTGACGTTTTCGGACGCATCAACATCGCTCTCGCGTCCAGCACCGCCAGTCCAGCTCGCCCCTGCGCGTCCACCCGCACCAGCATGCAGCCCCAGAATCAGCTCCGCCGCCGTCGGCGTCGGCGGCGTAGACGCACCGCTTCCACTCCCCGTCGTGGCCGCCGAGTCCGCCGAGGCCGTCGTCGAGAGTGGGCCGGGCCTCCTCGCGGCACCGCTGACAGCACTGTCGTTGCCAGTGCCACCGCCCGTCGCACCAGGGAGCGGCGGCGGCGGCTGCTTCTTAGTCGCGCCGCGTCGTCGTTCTCGCTCGCGCTCAATCGACGCCGTGCTGCTGCCGCGTCTGAGCCGCTCCTCGGTCGGCCTGCGCGCCGGCTTGGGCTTCGCGTCCAGCTCGGGCGTTGTCGTGCCGCGCGAGCTGGAGCGCGAGGGCGCGTGGGGCTCGTCGTCGCGGCGGATCGTGCTTGGGCGTCTGGGCCGCCGCGGAGACGGAGGCGCAGCCTCGCCTGCTTTTTCAATGTCTCCTGCCGCTGCTCGCGACGTCTGCGCCGGCTTGTGCTGCGTGAAACTCCCCGTGCGCGCCAAGCCTTTCAGGTCCCCGCCCAGCTCGACTCCGGCGTCGCGGAAGCGCGCCCACCCGCGCCAGCCACTCCACCACAGCCAGCCGCCCTGCGCGCGGGCTCTGGCGCGCTCTTTCTGCGCGTGGGCCTTGCGCAGCAGTGCGCGGCGTTTGTTTTCCGTTTCCCAGTAGGCGGTGCGGTACTGCTCCCAGTTCTCGCGGAAGTCGGACGAGAAGGGCTTCGGGAGGAGCAGGAGCTTGACGTAGTCGCCTGACGGGGCTATGTCTTCTTCCACCATCGTCTTGCCGCCCTCGCGCCCCAGTCGGCCGTCCTGGCCGACTGTGGGCCGTTGGATGCCGCTGCCCGGCCGCTCGTTGCTCGACGGGTGCGGCACCATGACGTACTGGAAGTTGCTGGCCTGCTCGCCCAGGAAGCGGCCCATGGGGTCGAAGAAGGCAATCCACGAGCACAGCTCGCGCACCCAGGGCCCGCGCACGACGACCACCTTGAGGCCGAAGCCGCGCAGGCCGCGGTTGGTGGCGACGGCCCACTTGCGCGGCCAGCGCACGCCGCGCTTCCACTGGCCCGTGCCCCAGAAGAGGAGCGCGGTCAGCAGGCCGCCCAGCAGGGCCAGCTTCTCCGTCATCTCGATGGAGCGGTACGCGCTGCCGCCGTAGCGGATGCCGCTGGTCGCCGCCGCATCGCCGGCGACGGCGGCGTGCTCGGAGGGGAGCAGGAGGGGGAAGGCGTCGTAGCGGGGGCGCAGGAAGAGCAGGTAGGTGAAGAGGAGGTTCCAGGCCGCGAGGACGACGATGCCGAGGGTGTGCAGTCTGCGCCGTGCTCGTAGCGTCAGGTACTGTGACCGCAGCGACGCCTCCAGGATGAGGAGGTTGAGGTAGATCTGCGGAGGCGAGGAGGGGAGGGTGTTGAGCGGATCGGAGAGAGCGAACGGCGGCTGCGGAGACGTGGGTGCGCGCCGGGACTGGGAGGCGGCTTGGGCGAGCTGGGAGGGAGAGAGGTGGGGAGGGGGCGCGCCTTTGACGATCTGGTCGAGCTTGGATTCGGACATTGCGGTGGTGTTGAGTGGGAAGCGGTGCTAGATGACAACACAAGAACGGCGGGAGGCAGACGATGCCGTGTTGTGCTCGACGTACACACAGTGCGTGTTGTCGGGACAGTGGGGGACTGCGCTGGCTCAGCATGGCTTCTGCGGCCTGCCAGATGCGTCCTCGCACCGCATTGCTGCTGCCGTCGTCTGCCGGCGACACCCAACTCACTGCACCGCGGTGTTGGAGGGGGATGCGCCCTGGCAGCGTCGTGCTTGCCGCTCGCGTCTCCTCCGCTTCTTCGTCTCGTACTACACCGCACACCAGCGCTTGTTCGTATTTGCTGCACTATACATGGGCGCTTGTCCATGTCTACTCTGCTGCACATCAGCGCTTGTTCCCGTATCTATACACGTGTACTACAACTGCACATCAGCGCTTGTTAGTACCTCTACCTCTACCTCTACCTCTACTTACACTGTGCATCCAGCGCTGAGCGGAACACGGCGCCAACTTCGGCCGGGGATTGCTGGCTCGACCGGCGTTTGGGGAATCCCATCGCCGTGCAGCGTCATCAACAAACAGTGAGGGAACGGGGACAGGGACGTTGGGCGAGAGAAACTTCCCTCCCACCACACCTCCCCCGTCGCCACTCCCTCTCCGCTGCCAACCAAGACAGTCGTGAACACACCCCAGCGAGTCCCCTCAGACTCCGTCCTCGAACGCGCTCGTGAGAGGCCCGCCGCCACCCGCACCCACAGCACTCCGAATCGCAGGCATCGTCGTTGCCTGCTGCTCACGATTCCGCCCCCGAAGCTGCGTCCAACAGCGCCGTTGCGCCTCCTGCTGTTGCAGACGCTCCTCCACATCGCTGGTCCGAGGACCTCTCTCGGTGTACGTGCGCGACTCCTCTCGACCGGTGTTGGCTTTGCACAGCCTTTCGCGACTCCTGCCACTTGCGCTGCAGCGCGACCCTTTCGCAGCGCCTACTCCACCATGACGACCAGCAGCGAAGACAACATGCGCTCGAGGACCCAGCAGAGTCCGCTGGCCTCGCAACGAGCCAGGAGCAGCCATCCGTCAGAAGCCACTCGGAATCAGCCCAGGGGCTACTTCCCCCTAGGCTACAAAGAGGGCTTCAGTCAATGGGTATGGCCACGACACGGTCACTCCATGCTCGAGCTAACACGAAACAGTGGCAAGGAATGTCTCCAGCAGTGACGGAGCACACGGTGCTCTCCTACATACCACACCTGCAGAAACCGCCAACTCACACGCAAACGGGGTCCGCACCACCTTCCGCTTCCGTTTCTACCATGTCAGTGGACAAGGACCCCTCCCGCGAAGCCGCTCCCATCACTACATCCTCTCTCACGGATCCGTATGGGCCCCGAAGATGGCACTCTAACCTGGTCAAGCTCTCCGGCAAGAACCGCTTCATCAACGAATTCAGCGTGGAGCGCGTTGAGGAAGACGTCGAGAACAACCTGGTGATGCTGCACGGGTATGGTGCTGGTCTGGGCTTCTTCTACAAGAACTTCGAAGCGCTTTCTCGCGCGCCGGGCTGGAAGTTGTATGCGTTGGATATGTTGGGGATGGGAAGAAGCTCGAGACCGACGTTCAAAATCCATGCGAAAGACCGGGAGGCGAAGATCACAGAAGCAGAGAACTGGTTCATTGATGCACTAGAAGAGTGGAGGGTCAAGAAGGGTATTGATCGCTTTACGTTACTTGGCCACAGCTTGGGCGGGTACATGGCCGTGGCGTATGCGCTCAAGTACCCCGG